>JAJDMX020000540.1:0-20817 GCA_022345685.2 Nothomitra cinnamomea | reverse complement strand
TGTCTGATCTCATCAAGGGGGCTTAGATGCTTGTGGTACAGTATTGCTTTCGAGTGGATAAGCGGCAGGAGGTAGACAGCAGCCGCCAGCTGCTGGAAGAACTTCATGGCCAGTTCATGACCGCCGGCAAGGCTACCTCAATGGACTGGGCATTAAGACTGCGACTCTACAGATGGGCCATCCGCAACAGGATGACAGCGGAGGGGAAGATCGACTGGGTGGGTGACACGGTGATGTATGGGGAAATTGAGCTCGGCATGCCCAGGTTTCGCGAGCTGATCCACAAGCTCTGCGAGGAAGCAAGGACACTATTGCTCAATGAGTTGCTCTTCTTGAAAGGACGGGAAGGGGAATTGCCGGCATTCAATTAGGCAGATCTTCGAGACAACCCGGCCAAGGACGATCCCGATTGGTATTTCATCCGCGACGCACACAATTGATTGACAGATGGCGGTAAATGGCTGCTGAACCGAGTGCTTGGCCACAGCAAGCTTACTGAGCGCTTTCTGCATAGCCGGCAGCACGTCACATGAAAGATGGGGTAAGTCAACAACTACTTGAACTCAGTCTCACTGTTTCTGGAGAAGCTGTTGGTTTTAATGCACATGACGGGAGGACAGCTGGCTCGAGCACCCGAGCTGCTCAGTCTACGATATTGCAACACGCTGCAAGGAGGGTATTGAAACATCTTCATCAAGAACGGGTTGATGACATTCGTGACGCTCTACCACAAGGGCTATAGCATCACCGGATTGGAGAAGATCATCCATCAATATCTGCCGCAGGAGGTAGGAGAGCTACTACTCTATTATATCTGGCTAGTATTGCCATTTCGGCAGCAGCTGCAGCAGCAGGCATTTGGCGACGAGGAGATCCCATCGGCGTTCTTATGGTCGGCAGACCGGCAAAAGTGGACGTCGGATCGGATGATGGCGGTCATCAAGCAAGAGAGCGATCGGCTGATCAGAGTGCCATTTAACATCAGCTCATATTGGCACATCGCCATCACCATCGCCGAGCATTACATGAAGAAGGCTGGGTTCGAGCCAGACGAGCAGGACAAGGACGAGAACGACAAGCATGACGAGATTATTGACGAACAGTCTGGGCACGGCTCTGCCACGGCGGGCGCGATCTACGCTCGATGGATCCAGGAGGCGCCTGGGCACGTGCTGCAGAAACGCCAGAAGTTCCAACAGGCCAGCCGGGAATGGCATGCGATTCTGGAGTTTGCGATGGCACTGGCCGGGCGCAAGCAAGGCCCCGAGGAAGATCGAGAGGACGGTAGCCGCATCCGGTGGGTTCAGCGGTGGCGGCGGCTCCGACAGAGCAACATGCAAGAGGCGTTGCAGAAGCTCATGGGTCAGGAGACGCGGTTCAGGGGGAAGCAGGAGCAGGCGATCGGGGCCATCATGGACAACAAGAGCCTGATCATCGTAGTCATGCGGACGGGGGGCGGGAAGAGCTTACTTTTCATGTTGCCAGCGTCGGCCGAAGAAGCTGGAACGACGGTGGTGGTAACGCCATTGCTCGCATTGAAGCAGGACATGCAGCGGCGATGCTGACAGCTGGGGATCAGCTGCGCCTAATGGAAAGGAGGGAAGAAGCTGTCCCAAGATGTGTCTATTGTGCTGGTGACGCCCAAATCGGCGATATCCAAGGGGTTTATGAACTACATGCGTCAGCTGCAGGGCATGGACCGACTAGACCGAATCGTGATCGACGAATGCCACGTCTTGCTGAACACACAGCTAAACTTCCACAAGAAGCTACAGAAGCTGCAGAAACTAATCCAGTTCAGCATGCAGATGGTACTGCTGACAGCCACGCTACCGCCGAGCAAGGAGTCAGAGCTACACGAGGCGATGTGTCTCGAAGCGCCACTGACAATCCGCGATTCGACGTCTCGGCCGAACATTGATTACTTGGTGCAAGCATATCCCCAGGGGGAACAGGACCTCGACCAAGTGGTGGTGGAGCTGGTCCAGCGACGGCTAGAGCAGTATTCCGATGGCAAAAGGATCATCGTGTACGGCGGTAGCGTAGAGCATTGCAAGGATTTGGCGGAGAAGCTCGGGTGTCAGGCATACTACGCGATGGCGGAGAAGAAAAGCAAGGTACTACAAGACTGGCTGGACGGATAGACGCAGGTGGTAGTAGCTACCAACGCATTGGGACTAGGGATCGACATGCCGAACGTCCGATTGGTGTTGTATGCCGAACCACCGCTGGATCTGCTCAACTATGGGCAAGAATCGGGACGAGCGGGGCGCGACGGGTTATGGTCGGAGGCGATCATCATGACGAGGCGTCTCTCGACGTTGAGAAGATTCGACGGCACGGACAAAAGACTACTGTACGAATACATGGCCAGCAAGGGGTGCCGTCGGCAAAAGCTCGATCGGTATCTCGATGGAAATTTTGAGACGGTTGAGTGCGGCAAAGAGCAGGAAGCATGCGATAACTGTCAGCTGAGGCGAGTATTCGACGACATAGCGGCCGGGGCAGAGGTCGCAGTGGCAGCAGCGGCGGGAAATAGTTGTCAGGCAGAAGTAGGGGTAGAACTTGATGACAAGGTGGAGTATGAGCGGGAGCAGGGCAATCTGAGGCAGCAGCAGGAAGCATATCGCCAGGCTCGCATGCAGAAAGCCGAAGTGTTGCATGGGTTCAAACAGAAGCTCAAGCGGCTGCGAGATCGGTGTTCACATTGCTATTACTACAGGCTCGACGACGAGCATCGATTCCACGAGTGCGAGGCCGGGCGGGTGACGTACTTAGCATACGAGCAAGCTAAGGCGACGATCCGGTATGCAAGGTATGCCGCTTGCTGGGGATGTGGGTGTCCGCAGTGAATCTGTGGAGAGTTTCTGCCAGGGGGGTCCAAGGAGTGTCAATACCCGGACGTGGTACTGGCAGGAGCAACAGTGGCGCTTGTCGACGGAGAAGCTAGAGGTGGCAACGCGCGCATCCACGAGATGACAGGTCGAGGGTTTGACACGGGGTCGCAAGCGGTAGGGTGGTTCAGGGAGATGAGCGGGATCGTGAGGAAACAGGCTTCCAATGTGGCGCGGATATTCTTGGAGATATTCTCGCCAGTAGCTGGTCGGCAGTGGGCTGAGGAGGGGACTAACTATGAGGGTTGAGGAGAGAACTAACCATGAGGGTCCGGAAGATAGGATCAACCATGAGGGTCCGGAAGATGGGGCCAACTATGAGGGTCCAGAAGATGGGACTAACCATAAGGGTTGAGGAGTGGACTAACTATGAGGGTCCAGGAGGGGGCTAACCACGAGGGTCCGAGAGGGGGCAAACTATGAAGGTTGAGGGAGCTAGGGTTTGACAGGCCGAATGTCCGATTGGTCTTGCTACGGCGGGTTCACGAAGAAACAGGGTTCCAATGCGGCGCGGGTATTCTTGGAATATTCTCGCCAGTGGGGTCACGCCAATGGACAGCGGTGTAGGAGTTAGAGTGGTGGGGGCGGAAGTTACCCAGCCGACGACTCCCGTCTCCCAGGGACGGAGACGGGAGTCGGCTAGCCGGGTAACACCGTCATCTCCACATCTCCCATTGCCCCCGGACATGCGCGCGACCAACCAGCGAGCAAGCAGGCAGCAAGGCATCAATTAAGCGCGACTTTCGTACGGGGATCCATGGAGGCGGCAGTTTTGCAGCAGGTACTGGGTGGGGGGGGTGGATCGGTGGATGAGGCACTCGATGAGCTAATGCGGTAGCGAGGGGAGAAGGAGTGGCTCAACCTGCTCACGATGCTGGTGATGCAGGGTGTGGAGGTGGACGAACAGGGAGCGGCAGTGATGGCGGCGGCGTAGGGTCACATTGAACAGGGCAAGCTATAGTGAGTTCGGTATGACTCGCTCCAGCAGCTGCGAGAGTCAGTGGACTTCGAGCAGGTGGTGCAGCCACTCGTGGAGAAAGCGACGAAGATGGAGTGACAGAAGTTAGGCTACTAGCAGCTGATCAAGGGCAGGTGGTCAGTCTGCTCACTGGAGGAGTTGCCGAGGGAGCTGGCACCGGCTCGGTGGAGTCACCAGGCGCTGAAGCAGTTGGCAAACTTCAGCAAGGAGGTGAGCCAGGACGAGGCATTGAGTCTGGTCCGGGAATGCATGAGGGAGCGGCCGGTGTGGAGCCGACCAACCGACCAACCGATGACGGAGGATATTCGGTGGGCACGCGAGAAGAGGCGACAGGTGAAGTCTCCGGCGGCAATGATAGGCGAGGCGGAAGAGGAGGGGGAGGAGGGGGAGACAGAGGGCGAAGAGGGTGGCGAAGGCGAAGGCGAGGAAGGCGAGAAGAGCGTTTGGGAGAAGGAGAAAGAGAAGGAGGGGAGGGCTAGCAAGACGGCTCTGGCAGGCCGGAGCGGCGATGCGGTGTGCGGGTGCCAGCGGGCATGCAGGTAACTGCTGGATTCGATCCCCCGATTAGGGAAGCAGCTTGACGAGGAGAGGGGGCTGAAGCTGCTACGGGACTCGCGGGCAATCAGCTGGGAGAGGTTCTGCTCGGGGCATCTCTGACGTCTAGCAGGGGGTGGGTTAGGTCTGTGCACGAACAAGAAGAGGAGAGTGTTGCTGCGGCGGCTGGGAGTGGCGTGGGAGTGGAGGAAGGATCTGGCGGGGCTAAAGGCGCAGCGGGTAGGCTACTTCCGGTCGGTTGGTGTGTAGGGGAATGCGGAGGCACATTGGCTAGGGCCGGTCCAATGGGCGGCGCTTCCGGTGGCGGGATTTGACTTCGACGCGCAAGAGGTGTTCAACCAGTTAGCGGGCGATCTGCAGGCTTGGGAGGTGTGGGTGTGAGATGGCATGATCAATGTGGGTGGCATGTTCAGCTATCTAGTCGAGGGCGAGATGGGCAGGCTAGTGACGGAAGAGTTCGACATGTATAAGTACCACTGTCGCAAGAAGGTGCACAGGAAGGGTCGCATGGGGTGGCTACGCCATATGGTGTACTCGCTGGTGCAGCAGGTGATCCGGCAGGACCCGGGCTACTATGGGATCATAGCAGCTGGGCGGGCGGACCGCAATTGGCGGTTAATCTGCTACCTGTACTACACGAAAGACACGTCGGCGGGCGAGAGGACAGGGTTCACGCATTTCGACGTCGGGGTGGGGCGGCTGGTGGACTCAGGAGTGGGGGCGAACTTGGTGCAGTCGGCGTTGAGTCTGGACGACGAGGACATGGAGAATTAGCAGTGAAAGTATGAGCAAGAGTATTGATAGTAGATGAAGTGGAAGTAATAGTAGTGCAGTTGTAGTAGGAGTAGTAATAGTGGCAGGAGTAATAATTAAGATGGTGGTAGGAGTTGTAGTAGGAGTAGTAATGGTAATAGAAGAAGTAGTTATGATGGAAGTAGTAATAGCAGCAGAAGTATTAATGGTTAAAGTAGTTAGAAGTTGAAGGAGGGGAAGTAGAAATAGCAGTACTTGAACAGAGGCAGAGGTAGTAATAGGAGTAGTAGTTATTGGAGTTATGGTAGTTAAAGTAATAGTAATAAGAGTAGTAGGTATTAAAGTTGTGGTGATTGAAGTAGTAGTAGTAGTAGTAGTAGAAGTAGGAGAACATAAAGTGGTGGTAAGAATAGTAGTAGTAGTTATCAGAGTGGAAGTTAAAGTAATAAAGAAGGAGTAATAAGGGGAGTAGAAGTAGAAGAGAATGAAGAAGCAATGACAGAAGTAATATTAGGAGAAGAGGAAGAAGTAGTAGTAGAAGTAATATGGAAAGAAGAAGTAGAAGTGATAGTGGAGAAGGTAAGAGAACAAGAAGAAGAGGTGGTAATATTTTTAACAGTAGAAGAAAAACAATTGATGGGAGAAGAAGAAGGAAAGAGAGTGATATTTATGGTAGTAGAAGAAGAAGAATTAGAAGCAGAAGTAGTAAGAGAAGTAGAAGCAAAAGAAAGTATTTGTAGAAAAATTAGTAGAGAAGGTAAGAGGAGAAAGAGAAGAAGTAGAAGCAAGGGGTATTTGATATAAAAGAAGAGTTTTAGTATTAAAAGAACTGCAAGTAATAAGAGTATAGTATAAATGTTTTTAGTAATAAGGGTTTTTGTATTTATGGTAGTAAATAGAGTAGTGAGGTAGTAGTTAAGGATTTATAGAGTGATGATAAAGGGGAGAATAATAGTAATAATAACAGTAATGATTGGAAGTATGAGTTTTATGGTAGTTGAAGTAATAGTAATTTGGAGAAAGAAAGTTATTACAGTAATTTAGGTGGTTAAAATGAAAGGTAATGATAATAGTTGGAGTAATGGTTGATGAGAGTAATTGAAGTAATAGTAATATTTAGAGTGGTAGATGAAGTAGTAAGTAATAATAATAGGTAGTAGAGTTGATTACCGGGACTTTGACCGAACCTGCGAGTTTGACCATGCCAAATTCAGAAGTGATGCTAGAATCTTCGACCCTCTATAAAATTTGCCCCAACAGAGCGACACCTCTGTAACTTTAATGGATCGTGAAGCCAATATCCGGAAGGCTCTCGACGGCTTAAAAAGCCGGAAATACAAGTCCATTCGTGCTGCATCTCAAGACATAGGGGTCCTGCACCCTACTTTGATTTATCGCCTAAAGGGTGGCCAATCTTGTTGCGACTCACATGTAGCCTATCAGGCTTGTACTCCTGCCGAAGAGGAGGCCTTAACCCAGTGGATAAAGGAGTAGTACAGCCGTGGGTTTCCTATCTGGCCTGAGGAGCTTAGAGACATGGCTCGGCACCTTATTCTTAGTCGCATCAATAGTTCTAGACGCAACACTATTTCGACATACCTTACCAGTCACAATTGGCCTTCCCGATTTATCAAGCGACATCCAGATCTCAAAGGACTGCTAGTAGAACCAATTGAAAAGCCAAGACATACTGCTTGTACACCAGAAACCTTTAAGGAGTGATTTGATCGATACCACAAAAACTTTGACAAATATAAGCCTACTTCACGCAATATATACAATATAGATGAGACTGGCTTCATACTTGAAGATAGTGAGAAGGCCTATGTTATTATAGATAAGCGACTAGAGTCAACTAGACGTCGAGTTAAGGCAAAAAAAGGTGAATTATTGACATCTATTGAATGTGCCTCTGCTACTGGCTATGCAATTCCACCAATGGTTATCTATAAAGGTGAATATCTACAACACCACTGGTTTGAACCAAGTGTGCCTAGAGATTGAGTAGTTGCAACAAGTTCAAAAGGCTGAACAAGCAATGCTCTAGGACTCTAGTGGTTGCAAAACCACTTTGAACCATCAACACGGCCTTTAGATGATGGTTACCGGTTTCTAATTCTGGATGGATATGGAAGCTATGTAACGCCTGAGTTCCAGGACTTCTGCACAGCGAAACAGATCATTCTACCATGTTTACCACCTCATACATCACATATGTTACAGCCTTTGGATGTCGCTGTGTTTTCACCATTAAAACACTATTTTCGCCGGGCAACAGAAAGGCGTCTCCGGCTTGGATGCTCTCAATTTCTGAAAACAGAGTTCCTTCAGACTTACAGTGAAGTTCGCCCTCAGGCTATCACTAAGAAGAACATACAATCTGGCTTTCGCAAGGCCGGGCTTGTTCCATTTGAGCCTGATAAAGCGCTCAAGCGTCTACCTGCTCCACCATAGTCAGCATCACCAAACACAACAAATTCAGCCTTTCAGATAATTCCCCAAACTCCACGAAATCAGACTGACATCCACGAGCTTGAAAATTGTCTACAGGACCCAGGTTTTGTTGCAGTAAAAGCTGCAAAGAAGATCGCAAAAGCAGCTTTGACCTTCCTTGCTAAAGCGACTATCACCGAAGCTGAATATGATAATTTACGGGCAAAAAGTAAAAAGATGCAAGAGACAGCATCACGAAAGCGCAAACGAGTGCCTGGAAAAGAGCCTCGTCGGGTTGGAGAAGTGCTAGACCTTTCGAGGGGGGGGGGGCAGAGTGCCAACAAGAGGCTGAGAACTCAAGCACAAGAACAAACTTACCGGAGTCCATCGCCATATCATGTTGAAATAGACCAGGAGGGGTTGGTAGAGCTTGAGGATAATGGTATTGGCGACTGTATCGTAGTAATCCCGCACTCTTTGTAGATAGTCAATAAAGTGATCAAAGTCCCGGTTTTGGTCAAAGTCCCGGTGACTGACTCTAGTAGTAAAAATATTTGTGTTTTATATAAGAAAGGGAGATAAGATAATGATAGTAAGGATTGTATCTGAAAAGTTTGTTTTAATAGTAATAGTAGGGTAAATAAGAATAATATGAAAAAGAGGAAAAAGAGAGAAAAGAATAATATATAGATTGATTATTGTATTGATATTTATTTAAATATAGGTATTGATAATAGTATTAATGTTTATGGTATTAATTGTTTTTGATATAAATAGAGTAAGAGTTTTTTATAATAGTAGTTAAAGTAGGGGAAGTAATGATAAAGGTTATAGTAATGACAATATCAGTCATGATAGTGGCAGTAGTTAAAGTGGTAGGAATAAATCTGCTTAGAGGTAAATCTAAGTGCAAAAGTAAGCTCTAAAATCATAAGGGTGGTGTAGGAGATAATTATATAGGATAGTCAATATGTTAAAGGTTAGGCATATAGAGGAGTTAATATGCTTAATGCAATGAGCACAGCAATAGTAGTAGAGTATAAATATTTAGGGTTGGTAATAGTTAAATTGGGAAATGGGAAGTGAGTAGAGTTGAATTGGTTGTTTAGATTGAGGTATTTTGAGGGGAGTGGTAATAATTAAAGTAATGGAATTAAGGGAAATGGATTAGTTTAAAGAGTATATGTTAGGTTAAAGATTGTAGTAGTAGTAATGATGATGATATTAAAAGTAGTGGTGGTTGTAGTAATAATAGTGAGAATAGTAATATTAATAGTAATAATGGTGATAAGAATGATAATAGTTATAGTAATAATAGAGATAGTAGTAATGATAAGAGTAGTAATGAGAGTAATTATAGTGGTGATAGGAGTATTAATAATAGTAGTTGTAGTAGTAGTGATAGTAGTGATAGTAATGATAGTAGTAATGAAGTTGTTGTTAATAGTGGTAGTAATGGTAGTGATGTTAGGAGTAATAATAGTAATAGTAGTAATGGTGGTAATGATAGTAATTAGAGAGATAGTTATAGAGTTTGTGGTATTTGTAGTAGTTATAGTAATGGTAGTAATTTTGATTTTGATTTTGTTGGTGATTTAGGTAGTAGATTAGATAATATTAAAAATAGTAATAGTAAGGGTGGTGGTGGTAATAGTAGTAATTTTAGTAGTATTGATGGTGGTAATGGTAATAATAGAAGTGGGAGTAGTTGTAATAGTAATAATAAGGTTGAAAGTAAGAGGATTAATAGTATTTGAAGTAATAATAGAGTTGGTAGTAGTAGTAGTAGTAATAGTAGTAGTAGTAGTAGTAGTAGTAGTAGTAGTAGTAGTAGTAGTAGTAGTAGTAGTAATGAAGGTGGTTTGGAAAAGTGGAGATTTTGAATAGATTTGAGAGGGCTTGAGAGGGTTAGTTAAGTCGTCGACTGAGCTTTCAGGTTAGATGCGACCAGATACAATCAGTGGTCCATTACCACGCAACTAAAGAATATAGTCAATTCCTATCGGCCAAAACGTTTGACCAATTCAGAATTAAATTATTTCTACTCGTTGCGACCTTGCACTGATTTGAAGTTGCTGTTGCCGACCGACAATTGAAATTTTAATGGGGTGAACTTGCTTGAGTTGCCTAATTGAATTGCTCTTCATTGTAGAAGAGAGTAAGGCTTACCTCAATTGAATTGCTCTTTATTACATAAGTGATTACAGCCATTCCACAAGAACTGTAGAAGAGAGCCAATTAATGATTGTACATTAGTCGACCTTTAAGAGATAGTCTGCATTGATTTTCTGTCAGAAGCTTGAGCAGACTTAAAAACTAAACCCAAAAGAGTTATATATCCCTATGGTTGCGTGGAGTCGACAAACATACACCCATATGACTGACCAACCAGAAATTGCTTACATACTTCAGTTAATAGATCTGAGTTTCTCGATATACTGCCCTTCCCCCCAACTTTTTTCCCTTATTGACTCCAAACTTCAATCCCATCATACTTTCAATAAAGTCTCTAAACCCACATATTTACTTTATAGCACAATGCCTAGAAAATTACTTCATGTAACTGCGAAGAACAAGAAGGTAGCTAGGAGAGAAGAACAAAGACGATATCGACAAAAAAAGAAACAAGGCTTAGTGGCACCTTGACAAGCACCTCCTCCCCCGACAGGAATTTTTATTTCATATAATGCAGAAGGCTTATTTGGTGAAAACTCTACAGCAGGTATCGTCTTCAATACACCTCAACATATTGGCATTCTCGCAGATAATCTTGACTTGCTGGATATTGCAGCAACTCAGTTACAACATGTTGCTGGCAGCAATTCACAATCTCCCTCGGTTGGCAATACCCCTACCGCTTTTCCAACATATGATTCACCTGATATCCTTCTTGCACCACACCCCAATAACATATCTCCAACTTCTCTTCTTGAAGATGATATGAATATAAGAGACAATGATATATTTCAGTCTTCTCCCACTCGTCATCACAATTCTCTTACATCCTCATCAGCTCGTCAATCAACTTCTGCTTTTGATAGATAACCCTCAGTAGAGAGCCTCATTCGCAACATCACCAATCTCCAAATCACATCCTCATCGCAATTAATCCCCAATCGACTTGCCCAAGTCTCTCAACATGATGCAATAGTGTAATCAGCGATAATTCTATCGATGATAATCCTGTTAACAATAATGCGACTGAGGATAATGCGACTGTGGAATTGAGTGAGGAGGCTCAAAGAGAAGTTGATAATAAGGATGTTGTGGAGTAGTTATCGCAGCAACTTGTCAACTTCCACATGTGCAGCGATGATTCTCACAAGTCAAAGTTGATTGGACATTCTCAAGACTCGGAGTTGCATAGCGATTTCGATCATACCTTTAGGTCTCTTGATGTGGATTCCAACTCACCAATTATACCATATATTCTTGACTCATCAATACTACTTAAGACTTCCGACAATACTCCTGAGTTAAAACATATCTGGCAGGCAATAGAAAGACAAAGAGCTGATAAGGGTTTTTCTCAAGTCTGTTTGCATTGGTATGACAAAATGTAGTGTGGCAAACCACCAATCTCTTTTGACTTTGACAGTATTCTTGCATTTCCAACTTCTTTCGCTGTTGTCCAATCAGGTATTTTGTATACTTTCATCAGCGCCAATGTTCCAACTTGACTACAGATCTTCATTTGACCATGCGAGTCAGATACTATAATGAGGATGGTAGAATGCATAATAAAGCAATATCGATGCACAAAATTCCTCGTTACTGTTTTGATAAGCTTGCTGGGTAGTCTGAGATTTCTTTGTATATTATATTTCCTAGTTTTTTCTCAGACGATAGGCAATCCACCTATCTTACTCAAGATCGAATACAACAATGGACTGATAAGATCCTCCTACCTGCAATTTACAAATATCTGTTTGCCTCTCTCAAGTAACATCTCCCTTCATTGTACAGTCACAACTATTATACCAGCCTTACCAATGGAAAGGAACAACGATCCAAGCAAAATACGACACAGCAATCTCAGATACAACTATTCAGTTATGAGTTGCAACCACAGTACTTGTTGGACATATGGTCTTACATCCTAGAACTTGTCGAAACTCCTAGATTGCATCACTTTCAAGAAATTCAGCTGTTCTTAAATGGCAAGAACCTCAAGATGTCGATACAAGGCAGCACTATTAAAGCCACCTGCGATACTTGGAATGCCCGATAGTAGACATGCATCAATGAGCAATACCTCAATCTCGACTCAACTTTCATAGACATCGGGAAAGAGACATGCATACCATACAGCTACCTACCTGATGAAGTTTATCACAACACTCGACAACCTCAAGTTCTACTTTGGAGGAAGTGTTGCTTAGAGACATGCTATCAGGAGTCTTTACTTGGTGACCCTGCTCATACTAGCCTTCAACAATTATACCAACAGTCTATGCTTAGGGATTCAGCAAGTATGATAGTACTGACAGCCAAGAAGTCTAAGGCATGAGTATCACACCTCATCTACTCGCAGTACTACGCCAGCCTTAAAGAGTTTATCAATGCAGCCTAGTCACATCCCTTTAACAACTCAGCTATAGAAAGTCTTAGTTTTGATCGGCACATCTTCAAAGCATTTCAGTCTACAGCACGATCGCAAAACTACCACATCGGTACCATGGAGCAAGTCTACTTGAACAGCAAAGCTTGAGTACATGCTAGTTTGAAGGGTTCAATGCAGAACTCCTTTGGCACTTGTGAGGAGCATCATGTCAGCTTCACACTACTGCAACAACTTATCGACTCATGGAAAGCCAATAGTGTCTACGATAAACCGGTTGAGCTTCAACAGCAAGTACCATTCTACACCATACCAACCATGCACATGATGAAGTTTCTACAATTCAATATCAACAAGTTTGCTTGAGCTTTTGAACATACCCATGCAACTTGCCAACCAGACTATATCCCATGGGAGAAGACTAAACTCATGGTACTCTTCCTACGATATTTACGCTTAAGTGTTGGCTGTTAGAATTTGGTAGCTGAATCAGCAGTCTGGTTAGATCGGAAAACTGTTAAGTGGCAGAACGATGATCGTGAGGAAAACGTTATCAAAGAAGGCATGGGTATGAGCGAGACAATAGTTGCTGATGGGTATTGCTGGATGTTACCCAAGATTGACTGGGTGAATTGGGTATTTGACGCTGCACATAGCAAGAACATGGTAGTCGGTAATCCCAAGATACTTAAAGCTTATTGAAGAAAAGCTGAAAAAGTTAGTGATCTGCAAGAACTCTGGATCTGACTCAATGATGTGGACAGTTAGCTTGTGACAATACACAATGTATCACCTGCCCTCCATTTCAGAGTCGGTGAATATCTCATACACTTATGTCTTCAAGAATTTACTCAATATGTCTAGCGATATATTCAAAGCGATATCAAACTTCGACGACAAGTGTCTTGCTTAGTTGGTAAGGTATCGCTGTCTTAGGCCAATGTCAATTGTTGCTTGAAGCAATCGCTTTCACTGTCTCACATTGTCAGTGGCAATCGTATGTGAATCAAACATCCATTGGACATGGTATCATACCTGTATGGCTTTAACGACAAAGGATTACAACAGTACTGGAAGGATGCATCGTTCAGAACTCTTTATTGCAAGTCGACAATCATATTACGACAGCACTTAGGTAAAGACTTTGTTTATGACTGGCAAGTACGATTCTGACCGACATTCCTTGCATGTAACCTCATCCTGCCTTACCCTCATCCTCGTGGATTTTGGGACTTAACTAAACAAGAGCATCGTATGTGGACAGCTCATACCCATGGGTATCGATGGACAGAGTAGAATAAGTTGCATTATACCTCAAGAGAGTTTCTGACTTTGGAACATCATAAGTAGAATATAAACTAAGAGTTAATCCGATGTCAAACCAACATACTGAGTATTCAGTCTTTCTTCTTGACAATTGTCAACCTATTGGACGATGACCTTGATTGACCTGAGTTGAAAGCGCGACTTACAGAAGGGTAGACGATATGTGTGAGGGTTGTAGGTAGGATATAGCATGATGTATATAGTCTCAATGTACGATGGTTAGAGCATATCTGATAGGTAAAACTCTAATGAGTGTAATATAGTTCCAAAAATAGCCTGAAAAGACAGGGTTTCAGAAACACTATCTCCTCAAGGCAAAAAACAGTCTGAGGGGACAGTATTTCTGAAATGCTGTCTCTTCTTGACAAAAAAAAGCCTGAGGAGACAGCATTTCTGAAACGCTGTGTCCTTAAGGCAAAATATGGCCTTAATAGGATAATATGTGTTTGATGCGCTGGTCACGTGCTACAGTTTTTGACTTGCCAGGAATTTAATCAATTTAATACTGTAATGATTGTAGTACGATAGATAACTAGACATATTCAAGCAAAGAAAAATCTATCAAAGTTGACTAATAGTCCTACTTATCATCATCATCTTCAATCTCAACTGCCTCATTATCAACTCTAGTATGCTTATCATCTCTCTCAGTCAAAGTTAAAGCCCCTGCTCTTTTCAAAGGTTGAATCAAGCTAGTGCGGTTGACAGAGGTACGATCCTTTGCAAATATACTCTCCATAGACAAAGGAACAAGCTCACCCAAGTGCCCATGTACCATATAATGATTAACATAGGGCGCAAATAAAACACACATCTCCTTCCATGCTTTAATCACCCCAAACCCTTGAAGAATCCATTTTGCAGTATTCAAAGGCATCTTGAAGGTGAGAAAGGAAAGGGGTACTATCTTTTCATTGTACAGAATCAAAACAAGAACATTTAATCCCCAAGTATTAACTGCTACTCCCCATACACTTCCTTTGCGATACATAACATCATAAGAGTCTTTCCTATGTATTAGTGTCAGCCTCTTCATTTGTTTAGCAGCTTTATTTTCAGCAATCTTAGGGGAATGACTTTGTGCGAGATATTGTGCTTTGAAAGACTGGAGAACCCTCCACCAGTCTACCTAATCTCATATATTAGCGATGATTTGACAAGATAAAAGATTATACTTACTGCAAAGAGCCTCTCTTTTACCGAGTACATATTAGATTTAATGGCATGTTTATTCCACCGCTCAACTACAAAAATAGCCAGATCTTCAATGTCTTTATCCTTTGGACGCACCAACTTGCTAGCGGATTCTACCTGCCCACTCTGACAAAAATCATCAAGTATATGTCCAATATCTTGGGTGTAGAAGGTGGTTTGTTCGACAATATAGTAATAAAAGTTAAGACCTTTGATGAGTTGTGCCCAACTATATTTATTTTCGATGCTGTCATTAAACAATTTATCATGGTTCATGTACTACTTAAGTTGTTTCTGTATTGCGACTATTAGCAGATATTAAGGTAATAAAGAATGATATACTTACGGGCAATTTATTCTCTTCATTGTCCGACTCCTCATCATTCTGTTCTGCCTTCATGTACTCCTCCCACTCATCAAGTGTTTCAACAGCAACATTCTCCGCCAACTCAGACTTCTTAATTCACAAACTGGGAATAACAATGTACTTATTATCATCTACATCCTCCGTTGTTGAGGCCTGTTCAGGTATAGTAATTTCGCTGAATCGATGGTGGCTGGGTTCATAGACCAGTACTTTCTGGCAAGAGAGGGGGGCAGGAGGGGTGGTAGCAGCCTCTTCAGACGCTTCAGAGGCGGTAGGAGGGGGGGTAGAGATAACTTGTTGAGAGCACAAGGACTTAAGGATGGCGTTGAGTTGAGCGACTTTTTCGGAACCCTCAAGGGTGGAGTTGGGGACAGAGGATAATGGCTGAGACATGATAATGTTATTTGGAAAAGAAGTTATTGACTAAGTGGTTTGAACAAGTTTGTTGATGCGATAATAAGTGGTGTAAAGATAGAACAATAATAGTATCAAGACAAGTAAAGAGAAAATCTATGAACATATATATTCGCTCCAAGATACTAGACACAGCTGAAATGTAGGCAAAAAGACACATCATCTCCTCAGAAAAAAAGTGTGTGCCCACCCTCATTCTCGGATAAATCATATCCATGCCACCTTGTATTTGGATAACAAATATCCCTGTTATGTTACATTAAGTTAACGAAAAGATATGTTATCTCCTTGGAAAACATGCATGTCCCCTAACAAATTTATGAGTGATCTACACTATGACCCACACTAATACTCGGGTAAAACCATATCCGCGACACCTTGTATTCGGATAACTCACATCTATGTCATGTTGCATTAAGATAGTGAAAAGATATATTATTTCCTCAAAAAACATTTGTAATCCCTATCTATTTCTCGAGTATTCCACGCTATGACTTACATTAATGCTTAAGTAAATCACATCCACGTCACCCACCTTGTATTTGGATAACACACATCCATATTATGTTGTATTAAAACTTGTAATATCCACACCACCATGTAAGCAGGGTTCATATATACATATGACATTACCTACCCTTGATTTTGGCCAGGACCTGAGTCGGGTCCTGGAAATGGGCCAATCAGGTGGCTCGCCTCACTCACTTAGCTGTGGGAAAAAGAGAATGCAAGTCAGGTCCTGAGTTGGGTCCTGTAGAGCCCCTGACATCGTACAGATTTGGGAGTAGGTGCGTTTTGAAGCACTTGACAAGTGCTTTCAAATAAATATGATTCTGAATTTATGCGACATCTGGTGATAGTATTTTAGGTAATAGTGGTAGTGGTAGTAGTAGTTAAAATGATAATAACAATGATAATTTTAGTGGTGATAGTGGTAATAATAATAGGATTAAAGGTGGTGATAGTGATATAGTAATTGAATTTTAGGTATTTATATTGGTGTGAGTAGTTATGATTTTTTTATTATTTGTAATTTTAGTAATTATATTTTAGATTATAATATTTATGATAGTAGTAATTGTATTTTAATTTGTAATAGTATTATAGATAATTTGATTTTTAGTTTTGTTAAGGGGCAGAAGCAGCAATGATCGAAGTAGAAGGATTAGTAGTGGCGGGAAGCAGAGGTAGAGGGAGTAATAGTAGTAATTAAAGTGGCAGGCAAGCCCCCCTACCCATGATTTTGAGTGTATGTCGGGCCAACATCTGGCGGCACGGGCCACATGGCGGGTCGTGCCACCCCTGGGGAGGTAAGCGAGATGAGGATAGCAAGTCAACTTCTAGAGGTCGACTTCTGGGCCACCTCCACCCCCTAACTCCCATGGCCGGAGGCACTGAGCCCTCAGTGCCTGGGAGCGAGCTACCTGATTGGTCCGTTTAGGTAAGTGTCATCTCACTTCGACCACCGAACACCCAGAGTGCCTGGGCCAAGGGCGGAAATACTTTTGGCCAAGTATGAGGTATCTGCTGTGTGAGCAGGCTGTTCCGCCCCATCACCACCAAAATGTTCGCCGCGCACAGAAGAAGGGAGCAATTTTACACGGAATATATTGAACGGTGGCTTGGCAAAAGGGGCCTATCTCGAACGACTCGAACTCCGTAGAGCCGATTCTAGTTTCGCGCAAAGTCAGCTATAGATTAAATCAAACGATGCCATCAAAGTTCCGCCTTCAGAATTAAATCCTGACTTCTACCTGTCACGTGGTTGTGTTGCGAAGCTGGGAGTGCTTGCCTGCTTAGAATGTTTGTTTGTTTACACAGCACCGCCTAGCACGTGACAGCTTGGCGTCGTGCTGCCACGTCAATTTCCCGAGCCTCCACTTCGTCACGTCTCGTTTGTTCATCATAAGTCATCTCTAATCGTCGCTATTATCATGTCAGATCTCGACTACAAAGCACTTTATGAAGAAGCCACCCGACGCGCCGAAGATGAACGTCAGCGCGCCGAAGAGGAACGTCAGCGCGCCGATGAGGAACGTCAGCGCGCCGACGAGGAACGTCAGCGCGCCGAAGAGGAACGTGAGCACGCCGAAATGGAACGAAAAGCGCGGAATCTCGCCGACGGACGCGCTGAAGAAGAGCGTCTGCGTGCTGAAAAAGAACGGATAGAACGGGATCTCGCAGAGCAACGTGCTGAAGAATTAGAGCAACGCACGCAAAGAACCACCTTGACTGAGTACCTCCGTCTGTTGCACACCCACCTCTCCCAGACAATATCCATTCAGACCGACAAGTCGATGAGCACCCAAGGCGATCCTACCAGCAAGGCAGACGGCAAACTACGACCGAGCCGATTACTTCCCTCACCGAACTATCTCGTGGAGCAGAGAGAAACCTTCGAGTGGCTACTCAAGGTCTACCCTGTTGAAGATATGCAAAGAGTCTTTGAAAGCGTTACGTTCGTGACAGAACTTGGCGAGAGGGTGGCCTCGCGGAAACTGGCCAGCGAGGGAGATCTCCAGAACCTCCAACGGGAGACTGTCGAGACCCCGATAAGCAACATCATCCATCACCTCTACACCATCGAGGATGTACGTCAAGAATTCGGCCTCACAGGGGAGATCGCGTTCGACAATCATCCCAACGCCTTAAGTGACAACGCAGAGGAAGTGACCCGGAGGCTGGAACAACAGCGCCTGGAACCTTCGACGCCCCGATACTCCGCCTCTTCCTTGAACAGTTTGAAGGCTGATCAAATCTGCGTCTACACCATGCCCATGGAAGGTGGAACCCTCCGCAAGCTAGCCCTAGTGGTGGAGTATAAAGCTCCTCACAAACTAACGATCGAAACGCTGCGCCTAGGTTTCCACCCAATGGACCTGAAGGAGGTCATCAATCGCACTACCATACCACCGCTCACCGACAAACTGGGACGTTTTCAATACCACGCAGACCGAGTGGTTGCTTCCGTCGTCACCCAAGCCTTCAACTACATGATCGAGGGTGGGACACAATACGGTTACATCACCACCGGCGAAGGGTTCGTCTTCCTTCACGTCTCGTTAGACGACCCCAGTACGATCTATTACCACTTGGCCGAACCTAACGCGGACGTCGACGCTCAGTTGAAAGACTTCCCTACCGACCCGAGCTTCCTGTATCGCACCGCGGTTAGCCAGGTCCTCGTTTTCACTCTCCTCGCGTTGGAGTCTGCCCCGAGGAGTCTGGGCTGGCGCCAGGATGCAGTGGACAGCCTCGAAACCTGGCATGTAAACTACCTAGACATCCTTCGTGAGATGCCTGAAAGTGTTCGCAAATCTCCTCCGCCGTCTGAATATCGCCCGCAGACTTACAAACTCGAGGGTCGATCTCCAATCGGCCTTCGCGCGAGAAAGGAGAGGCGTAAAGAGACCGCTATGAGTACCTGTCGTCCGGAGCCTAGCGCCTCGAAGGATGAATACGATTCGCCGTCTACATCCGATGAAGGCCCTCGCTCTCCCCACACACCAACTCCACCAGCTGGCCGGGTGCTCAGGAAGCGGAACCGTGGCGGCCAGGCAACCAGCAATGCAGGGCATGTGGAACAAAGAGAACAGCGGCAGCGACAATTCTGCACGCAAAGATGTCTGCGTGGGCTGGCCCGAGGCGGATTCATTGACCCTTGTTGCCCAAATACGTCGACGCACTGCGGCCAAGGGGGCAATCGACATCGAATCAACCTCGAGACCTTCCGGGCCCTATTGCGGGGACAGCTGGCACATAACCGGGATGACGATTGTTGGCCGCTCAACATAGGAGGCTCTCGGGGAGCTCTGTTCAAGGTCACGCTAACGTCGTACGGCTACACGGTGGCTGCCAAGGGCACAGTCCGTGCCTTCTTGCCGGATCTACGGCATGAGTCGAAGGTTTACGATCGGCTGGGACAGGTTCAGGGGCTGTACGTGCCGGTCTGTCTGGGTGGCATCGATCTGGTCCGTCCATACTACTACGGCGTGGGCGTTCGTATTGTTCATATGATATTCTTATCCTGGGCAGGAGTGCCGCTGGATAAGGTCGATCGATCCAACGTCAACGCCATTGGCCTGCTGACGGAAGAGACTGCACGTTCGATTCAGGCGATCCATCGTCTGGGGGTCTTGCATCGAGACATACGACCGCCTAATATACTTTGGAACCAAGAGCTGAGACGGGTGATGCTCATTGACTTCGAGCGGTCAGAGGTGCTGAAAGACGTTCGACCTCCCTTATCGTGTAGCTCCCCCAATCGAAAAAGAAGACGATCGACAGAGGGGACGGCAGGAGTTTGCTTGAAGGGCGACGATACGTGTAATAGAGAAATGATTGGAAGCAGTGACGACCGGTTCGGTCAAGAGGAGGAAGTGTTTGCAGAGATATTTTCACGGCTCTAGGATAGCTCGCGTTGTAGCTGGCAATAATAGATATCATCTAAGGATGGATCGCTTAAGATTCGATATGCGCAAATTCGCGCTATGATCAAGCTGCTGCTTTCAGGATTTAGTCCGACGCCTCTGCTTCGTGTGGTGGTGCGAGCTCGCAACATTTTCAGCGCGACCGGCTCTGGTGACGTGAGGTTGGGTTACGGGGTTTGTCACGTGCTCTGGCAGCAAGTTGACACTATCCGCGTAGAATTGCGGCTGAGGTCGACTCCAGCACTTACCCCGCACCCGAAGGGGTGGAGCACTCACCCTCGTACCGATTGCGATCAAATTATGGCAGTTCCGCCGGAGCGGTTTGGCCTTTTTGAGCTCTATGATGGCGGGGCTCGTCCTGATGTTGATCTCATCCTCATCCACGGCCTGAACGGACATCCTTGGGATTCATGGAGATCTGCTAAATCTGGCATCTTCTGGCCAAAAGACCTGTTGCCTCAACACCTCGAAAACGAGAAGGTTAGGATTATGACCTACGGCTACAATGCCGCCGTCGACGAATTGCTAGGCAGCAAGTCCTCGGATAGAATTCATCATCACGCTCAGACACTCGTTCAAGGGCTCTTCGCACGCCGCTCGGTGGGTCGGGCCGGTTTCTTTTCTCCAACATTGGAGCTAAATACTTTAGGTACAGCTCGATGACGCCGTTGAACGTCCGATTCTTTTCCTATGTCATTGCCTAGGAGGCATTATAGTGAAAAAGGTATTCTATCTAGTCGTAGTGGCGCATCTTTTCTACAGGATACGAAGTATGTCTGTCTCTGGACTACCTTACTGACGAGACAGCCAGGCTCTCGAATACTCCAGCGGAGTCAGACATAAGAACACGGAGCACCTCCGCTCGATCTACGTCTCCACGCTTGGCTTGATGTTCTTCGGTACGCCGCACA
>JAJDMX020000539.1:0-20817 GCA_022345685.2 Nothomitra cinnamomea | reverse complement strand
GTTGTCCAGGGTGTGGCCGTATCGGACCAGGGGGGGTGTGTCCGAACCATTTCAGGGTGTGCCGGTACCGATAGCCAATTTAAAGGCTTGAAGAGCGTTCTGGATATTGGCCTCACAATCCGTTGAATTGCAGACTTTACTTGGGGTCGCGCTGTGATTTTATCGCTGTTGACGTGGAAGCTTCTAGAAACTGTCGCATCTGCCGTGCCTGTCGCATGTGCTCTTTTTTACTCCTAGTCTCAGCCAAGGATTTTAGCTGAGGCACCACATTCCTGCCAACCGTGGTGACTAAGCGACCAGGCAATGACCTACTCTCCATACCATGTGCTTCCACCCTCCCAACTACAGTTCCCGCAGTCTCATCCGCGATTTCCAGGGTCTCAATAGCTGCCCTGACCATCTGAACAGAGGCCCCTACTCCATCTAACCTCTGATGTACCTCATCGTGCGTCTTACCCTCCTCTTCTACTACCAAACTCAAGGCCTCTACGCCGTGTGCCGCTAATAGCATATTAATAATCCCCACACGCACACTCAAACACCCCCTCGGCTTCTGACACTGTTGGTGTATAGGTGGCACGGGGTCATATAATACAAGAGCTAGGAGTGGAGAACGAATGTATTAAGTGCGACGTAGAATAGATACTAACTAATGAGCGGGTAAAAGGCCTCTTTTATAGAGAGCCTGTGCGAGGCCGTGTAGCCTATTCTTAGTGCCTTAGAATAGGCACCGCCACAAAGAGAATAGGCATCAATCCAAAAGAATGACTTTGTGATAACTTCGTCATTACCATATCAGTTGCCTATAGGCAACCTTCTTGGCCAGGCGGCAGCGCATGTATCCGGCTGCCTAGTGGCCCGCCATGGCGGAGAGGCATAATCCAACAGACACCCCTCTTTCATTCTCATCTCCCACCTCACCTTTCCCCCCACAGTTCTCACCAGCGGACTAGACCCGCTTCCGCTGGCATTACCCGTGCTTCCCCACACGTCTAAACTCCCTTCATATTTCTCCACCTTCTGAAGAAAATCTCTCAACGGGTGCTGAAACACCAATGCCGCGCATTTGATCACATTGATCCCCAGTTTCTGTTCCGGTGATACGGGGCGCATACGGCCGACATGCGTGAGAGCCGCTTGGAGGCTAGATAGCGAGCCCGCGACAAATTTCCTGGTACGAGGCGGTAGACACCCTTGCTGAGGGGAATCGGTATACGCACAGGGTAAAATAGTATCGGCACAGGTCTCTAGTTAAGCGACACCTAGCGACCTCACTACAAATCGCTCCCAAAGAAGCAGACTCGATTTAATACGTGCGCATTGAAATAATATGGCCTGTCCTGTCCATAAACAAGTTATCAATGATTTTGCAGTAATATAGTAGATTTGCAGCCATTCTATTTATATATACCAGACTGCACAACGAAGATAGGAATGTAGAATTCTAGGCTTGAATTTCGCCCCCGCTCGTTAATTGTCCAAGCACACTTAAGCGTTGACGCCACTAAGTTCAGGCAGGCATCGGCTACGCCCTGGCCCACGCTCAGCATTCTGACTATACTTTGGCATCTATTTGCTTTGATTTATATTAATTAAGCCTGGGGTATGAGTTAGTTATTATGTAGCTATGCGTGTCTTCCTCAACACGTTACTGCTATCATGTAACCAGTGAAAGCGCAGTCAAGCAATTTAGTTTTCGTTAGGCGTCGCTTAACTGAAGACCCTGTGCGCATACTGATTCCCTTGCTGAGGAGAGACTGGAAACGATGGAGGAAATGAGCTTGGTAACGATTAGGAGGTCGCTGACGTAGAAGCCGAGGGACATTTCGGCGGCTTGTAGTGTTAGTCTGTGCAGTCTCCGGGCTTGTGGGACTGGGAGAGGGGAAGTGGAGGCGAGGCTGTGCGTTGGCAGCCGCCGTATTTTTGTGCCTGAGACACCAAGTGAGGCCCTGCGGGATGTCGCGTGACCGCTCTGTGCGAAGAGATGATAGAGTGGCTATGAGGAAGCCATTATCCCCTTAATCTAATCGCTGCGTAGATAGGATTCATTTGGTTATAATATAACAATAAAATATGGATTTAGATTACCGTGGTTCCATAGGTTATGTGCCATGACGGGTTATGTGCCATAAATTGCTATATACATCAAACGGCTACATCAAGCGCGATACAAGAGCTTATGTCGCTATCTTCAGATGTCGCTATATCCTCTCATGCCTTGTCTGACTCCTCCGGGGTACTAGAGGGTTGGCGCCTTCGAGTTCTTCTTGTTCGGCTTGTCTTGCGAGGGGTTTTTGCTAGCTACCAGACATGCCCAAACCCGCCTTGACCTCCCCGACTGTCAAATTCTGCTCAAGATCGACTCGCTTTCTCTTTCTAGAGGCTTGTGCAGCCTTTCTTTCCTTGTGCGATAGTAATTGCTCTTCTCTTTGCTGTAGAATAGTTCGATCTGCAAACGCCTTGGTAGTCGCCTTATCAACCTTCGTCTGTATCTTTCGTGCCACTTCCAAATTCGCAGGTTCGCCCATATCCAGCTGTTTATTTCGCTTTTGAAGTGCGTTACGTAGCTGATGCATATCTTTAGGTATTTGAAACTCAAGGGGGATGCATGGCCGAGGTGGTGTAAGTGGTCGTGATGGAAGTTTTCGGAGTACGGTACCCGGACTATAGGGAATTAAACCTGTGAACTTAAAGCCAGACTGTACGTTCTTAATGGTTAAAGCCTTAGGACGTGATTGAGCATAGATATGCATGAATTCAGACTTTGGGAACCGAGTCTCGCCATTTCGTAGGTAATATTCAACCTCACGACGAAACCAATGCTTGACCGATGAGAACACAGATACATCCAGAGGCTGTGTTAGGTGTGATGTGTGAGCCGGCAAAGAAAGTAAAATAATGCGATTCTTAGTGCAAAAATCCTGGAATTCCAGGGCGACATGGCTATGGTGTCCATCTAAGATAATGAATCGAGGCTTTCCATTTGCCTTAGCACGGGTATGAGGCTCAAAGATGCGATTTAGCCAACCCATACTCAATACATCGTTAGTCCAACCATTAGTGCTTATAATAGCAACCTAGTTATCTAGAACGTCTTGTATATACCAGGTACTTTGAAGGTATTGGCCTTTGAAGATAATAAAAGGTGGTAAGGTTGTCCCATCTGCGCAGCCCATTTCAATTACTGTAACATTTTCGCCCTTTGAACCTGAAGCAAAGTGGCCTGATATCTCTTGTCTTTTATCTAAGATGATATATGACCTAGATGTTCCTCCTATCTGAAAACCAGTCTCATCAACATTGTAGATATTATGGGGATCGGGTTTGTATTTGTCCATAGCTTCTTGAAAGTATTGGAACCACTTCATGAGATTTTCATGTGTGCAAGCTTGAGCTCTCTTCTGTTCCAGAGGTTTGCTAATTAATGTTTGGAGAAATGGATGGCGTTTGACAAGTCGGGTGGACCAGCTACGACTTAATGTCAGGTTCGATAGGGTTCATCGCCTTGAGTTGCCATTGCGTTGTTGAATGAGATATTCACCTGTCACCCTAAGCGTAGCATGCCGGATTGGGAAGCCCTGGCAACTTGAGCACTGAATAAGCTCTATAAGAGCAAGTTCTTCACCTACGTCAAGTTTCTGTTGCGATACGTGGGCCTTGCGCGATGTCGTCGCACCGTTTCGGCGTCGGGCGAGGGTCATGCAATTGACCCCATTTTTGCGTGCAGCCTCTCAAACATGCTTGAAAACACCTGTTTCAAGGTCATCGATCGCTTTAGCCAGAGCGTCTTCACGGTCCATAATGCTTACTTGGGTAGGTTTACTCGGCTCGGTGGTTTAATAGGGTAGAATGTGGAATGTTCTAGAAACTGGCACATAACCTATAGAACCACGGTATCTCTGAGTATTGTCACATGACGCAGCCGCGAAATTTCGCGAAATTGATCAACGCGTCCTGTATTCAACGTCCATCAAACCCAGCCTCGAATATCCATGTCTGACCCCGAAAGCCCGCCCATTGAGGGCCCTGTTATAGCTTATATCACATTCATGATTCATGACCTCTATAACACCCTGAAACTGGAAGATGTCCTAGCTTCCTTGCGCGTGTCCGACACGTTTACAGGGATAAGCTCTGGGGGTTACACGCCTAGGCAGCCCGATGTCGCTTGAGGTATGGTGCACGATTCTGACCGTCAGCAGGGGCCCCGCGTTATGTGTATCCATTGCCATAAGAAAATGTCAAAGAAAACCACGCGGCAGAGCGCGCACCTCGAGACATGTGTACGTTATCGGCGCTGGAAGCGGGTACGGGGAAATGAGCAAGTTCGGAGCCAAAACCAGGAAAATGGAAAGGAGACTAACAAGGACGGCCCTGCCCGCGATGCCAATGTGTCTGGAGACGGGACGCTGAAGGATGTATCATCTGGTGGTGATAAAACTCTCGCTCAAGATAACGATTCAGCCGCTCCCGCTGCTGCCGCGCGAGCTTCTACTGCACCCGCTGGCCCTACAATCACTCCTCCTGCCGATGTTGGGTCTCGGCAATCCCTACACCTGGTTCAAGATTCCACAGCTAAGGGCCTGCGCCAGAACGATGGGGGAACGCAAGCTGCGACTACAACAACCGGAATTCCAGCCACTACTCCGCCTATCACTGCATCCTAGTCAGCGGCGGGTCCTGTTGAAAGTACTTCCGCTATTGCGGCGTCCCAGTTCGCACCAGCACCTGTTCAAGATGCTCCCGCTATTGCTGCACCCTAACCCCGCCAGACATCGTTCAAGAACCCCTTGCTATTGCTGTGCCTCAGCCAGCGCCGGATCACGTTCAAGATCCCCCTACTACTGCTACGCACCAGCCATTGCCAGAGCCAGTCCAAGATCCTCCAACGACGGCGATCCTGCAGCAAAGCGATGAAACGATCCAACCTCCAACGGCACACACGGTGCTGCAGTTACTCCTCCTGACACTGCGCCTCTACAAGCCACAGTCTCTACTTCGGGTTCCCCAAATGGCCCTTTACAACAGACCAGCGAAGAAGAGCAGGCTTCCATGATACCTGCAGCTGTAAAACCCCCTCCCACTGGAGCCTTGCTGCCACATCCTCTACGGGAATCTCTCTATGGACATTTACACAACACAGTTGAGGCGTGCGAGCGAAACAGAAGGATTGAAGACGCGGAAGATTCGATCCGTGTCCAGAGGAGGAAGATTGAAGAGATGGATTGAAGAGATGGAGGCTAGTTTGGTTGAAGAACGAGAGCGGCTTACGTCTAATGTGAAGACAGAAGTGTTGTAAAAAGGGATCGCTAGGAGACGCTTGATCTGTATTCTAGACTATGGCCATCGCTAGCCTCTATATACTACATGTGGCAATTCTGGTTGTGTGGCCTCGCCACTATGTTGAGTGGGTTCGCCACCACATCGCCACTATGACTCGGGCTGAGGTGGCGAGGGATCGCCACCCCAACAACTCCAACAAGAAGAGGTGCTGACAGAGGCGTTGAAGATGTATAAAAGTATCAAGAAGTGACGGGTGAGGGTAAATGGGAGATTATGTGCGTATGTCTGTTGGCTCGTGCCCACCCTTAGTGCCGCAGGCAGAAAGTGAGGCTCTGCGGAACACCACGTGATCGCTCTGAACGAAATGATCAAAGCAAGGCCGCGAAAAAGGTCGACTCCATTCTGTAGCAATGTCCGCCCTTAGCTAGAAAGCCTATCTAATTGTAAAATGACGACGAAATATGAATTAGGTCGCCCTTGTGAATTGTCATTCCACATGACTTAGCCCTCAACCCCCATATAGAGGTGAGCTAAGCGAACGGTTCCTTCGGTCTTCAGGGAGCTGCGCCGCAGCCACGACACGTCCAACGTCCAGCATCACGACCAGCCTCAGGCCCCAACACTCAATCCACAGCTATTGGCCGACCTGCTAATTTCCTAATAGATTACAACAACCAACCAATAGCTTCTTTTGAGCCTCGGAATGGCTTCTCAAGTCAAGTACCCTCACATCTATGATCAGTATACGGAGGTATCCTCCGAGGGGTTCATTGTACCAAGTTCTCTTAGTCCCACTGCCGCCCTCCCATAGATCTGACTGTCTCTAGGGTCGCCGTGTTACATGTATCCATTGCGACCGGCGGATGAATAGGGAAATCACTGGGTTGAGAAAGCACCTCGAGAGATGCAAGTCGTACCGTGTGTTTAAGGAGGAAAGAGATGAACGGCGAGGAGAAGGCGAAAGGGAGCATGGGGTAGGGGACGATGGAGAGGGTAACAAGGAACCTCCGGCTGCGCGGCGCTCGCGTGTCCTCCCTCTAGGAATGGTAGGACAGGGGAAGAGGAAGGCGAGTCCTCTGAAAGCGATGGAGACACCTCAGTCCAGGGTAACGACACAGTCGCTATCGATGCCTCCGTGCAAGGCCCCACATCACACACTCGGGCCGCAGGCGCTCTCCTCCCTGCTCCTAACCGGGAACAGATTCTGAATCCGGTTCAAGATTCCCTCGTCGCGACCTTGAAGAAGACCAACGAAGTAGTCCTGCAACGAAAGAGGAAGGTTGAAAGTATGGAAGAGAGAGTGAGAGTTCAGAAAAGGAAAATCGAGGAGATGGAGGCCAGTTTGTTACTGGAGCGAGAGCTGCTTGCGTCTGACGTGAAGACGAAGGAGGCACTAGCCGAGGTCCTGAAGACCTACGACAATTTTTAAGAAGTGATAGGTGGAAGTGGGTGGCCATTATGTGGCCACGTCTGATTGTTTGTGTTTGCTGGTTGGCTATAGATACTAGGCGCGAAGTACAGCTCTGCCGAACTTACTGTATTATCAAGTCTAATTTTACAATGCGTGAGTGAAATCCATTTGAAAGATCCTCCTCGGTTGCCCTGGTTTTAGCCGTATGTGCATCGAGGGTTATTCACTTCCGGCACGCAGTATCGGCGGGGTCAACGCGGAGCTCTCTGCTCCAATATCCAACACCCACCACGCTTCCAAGGTCCAACTTCAGGCCACCAATCTGGCCTTGAAGGATAGTTCTTAACGTGAGCACGCCTACACTTGGCTAAACCGCTTCGCCGCAACCCTCATTCCTCATTCTCAATTAACACACTCTATTACAATGCACTTCTAGAGGCAAGACTCAATCTAATGCAAATTCTCTACATTAGGTGAGTTTGCGTTGAGTCCGAACTCCTCAGTCCAATTCCAATCCACTTCCGCATCGCAGTCTTACATCACAACTCCGCCAAAAGTGGTCCTTCTTGTCTGGGAATTCACCCTCGTCAACCCCAGTTACTCAGGCTCAGCCCACATAGATCAACAATCTTTGTCCAGTCTTCACCTCGCACAATCCAAACTCCAATAAAGGTAAGCTATCCTCGTTTGAAAACACATCTTCGATAACAGCCTATAACTTCCAGGCACTAGGCAGGCTCGGTTCATTCGCTCCTTCCACACCCACATCATTAGGCTCAGTATCACTCTCTACCTTACAACACCGGTCCGTTCACGGTTGATTCACTTCCCCTATACCCGCATCATCATTGCCGACACTACAATCACCTTCGGACATCAGTCGATTCAAATCCACCTACCTCTTGCACAGCCACATCGCCACTTGTCAAAGCCCGCCTCTACCTAATTGTCACGCGACCTTTACCACCTACCTCGCAACCCCCGCCCCCAGCCATCTGAAAACCACAATCCTGAAGCTTCGTCCTCCCAGCAAACCCAACAAGGCAATCCAGCACTAGCCAAGCCGAGCTTCATCAGATCCCCAGCCACAAAAACGCCTAGACATCTCGAGAAACCCTAGGTAGTTAAGTACTTTACGGATATTCCCACACGGCCGAGAGGGTTAAAGCTAGAGTATAACTAAACTACACGGCCCACCGTGCCATCTCCTGCCGTTACGATATTAATCTGAATGTGGCCAGATACCCTTCTCTAGGTGCAACTACTGCGACCGTGCAATAATTAGGGAGACGAGGTTGATGGAGATGCATCTTGCGTGGCGCCACGCATATCAGAAACCCAAGAGACAGAGCGGTGGAGATTGTGGAGATGAGTGTGCGGGGAGAGAGGTTCGTGGAGCTGCAGGTAGTGAAATTGGAATGGGCGAGGCTGGAAATGGAGATGCAGGGGAGGCTGGTGGGGAGAGCAGTGAGAGCGGAAAGCGTTTGCATGACGACGATGTTGGTGAAGAAGGTGTCGAGGAGGACGACGCCGAGGATGACGATGAGCAGGGAGGTGGGAGAGAATTTGGCTACTCGAGTAGCGATAGCGGAAATCGCGGTGAGACTAGTGACGACTCAGATGGCGAATCTGATGAGCACCAAACCAAGGAGAGCAACAACGCGGAGAGTGAAGACGAGCACGGTAACCCTCCCTACATTCAGACACCATCTTACAGAAAGGATTACGAGTGGGTTAACATTTTCATGGATAGGGCTTTTAGTTCCAGGGCTCAGCGGTGGCGATGGATCTCTTGACCTCGATGGCGACACAATTGTTGTTGACCCCGCGACTCCCTCGAAGACTGGCACCACCACTAGAAATGCTTCAAATATCCCTACGACAAGCACCTGTGCTGCTAACGCACCTGAGCGTGGACGTGACCCTTTCCGTGACACACTGACCGGGTACGTTACCAAAACGACTAGATCCATCAAGTCCCGAGAGTGTCGAATTGACAAGCTGGATAATTTACATCAGCATTTATTGCGGAAGCTTGGAGAACTAGGCGGAAGGAGGGTCAAGGAGCGTGAGCACTTGAAGCGGGAGATGAAGGATGAGGAAGCGGCAAAGGAGACCCTGAAGGCATATGACGCTGTTAGGAAGCGACAGCGACGGGAATTATGAGGGAACAGTGGGGTAATGTGGACCAACCCCATCTGCTGATTGCCTCAGCTTTTATTTATGGCGGGGAGATGTTTTCACATTTGCTCCTGTTTTCATAACTCCAGGCCCACGTGAGCGGAGAGCGTGTATTTTGGGCCGCGAAATTTGTGGGCAGAGGTCTGCGGGTTTAGTTACCCCACAATTATAATATCGGCACATGTTTCCACTTTCCTTAATGTCTCCACACTAGCTAACTCAGGCTGCTTCGCAGTCGTGAATAGCTTCTGTATGCACATGCCCTTTAGCTCTCCATGCTCGCAAGAGTGCTCTCCGCATCTAAGCCTGTTCTGTGTTTTTTCCGGGGAAGACCTCTAAGTGTGTATGCTCTTAAAACCTACACACCTAAAGGATATCATCTATAAACGATTGCAAGTTCTCTATACCTGTGAGAGGGATCTTTTCTCACAACTCTATTTTGTGGCGTGCCCAGAGAATACTTAAGTACATATACTCAAAATCTATATGCCCACAGGAGAACTTCATAAGTGAAGTAATTGCATAATGACACAAGTGGTGTAATAATACATTTTCGCAAGAGATTACTTCCAGGACTTATTACTACCTAGATATTTCAATATGATTTGAAAATGCAGTGTGAAAGCTGCAGAGTGCAAAGAGAACATAATGCAAGTTATAGTTACAGTTCATACCAGAAAGATCAAGAATGCAGGAGAGACAGTAAGGCTCTATAATGTCTATTGAAAGATTCTTAACAAGTAACTTGCAAGTAGTAAAACTTGAGAAACAGTTTATAAAGTATAGCAAATCTTGTTCAAGGTAAAAGAGACTATTCTGAGATATTAATATATATAGCTAACAATTAATAAATTCTTTTATTTTAATACAATATTAAAAGAAATGGCGGAGATCATTATGTAAGAATGTATTACTAAAGTTAATGATACCACTATATCTTTTATAAGATATTCTGTAATTAGAATTCAGTGATCTAAATAATTTATTATATGTCATCCTACTCTTAAGAATATGAGAAGTATATAGGTTAATTTAAATATTGGACTGATTTTACTATAAAAATGTTAGTATTCTGGTTTGATACACTTAAGAACTTGTTATTTTTATAAAAAGCTAATTTCAAGAATATTTACAATATAGATAAGATAGATTTTGAATTAAGTATTGAAAAAAGTTTAAGAGTTATTATTAATACTAAATTAAAAATACATTACAAGTTGAAACTCAGACAACAAGAATAGGCATCAGTTGTAAAAGCTATTTGTACTAATAGAGACTAGCTTCCACCATTTATTATTTTCAAGGCTGACAAATTTAATTCTTAATAAATTTTAAAAGAAATATTAAACAATTAGTACTTTAGTATTGACAATAAAGGCTGAACTAGTAATATTTATAATTTAGAGTGACTGATATATATTTAAGTTTATAACTTATAGGAAAGTTAATAGGTAATCTTAAATTCTTGTTTATGATGAGTATAATAATTATATATTTGGTAACTTTATTGAGCACTATATAAAGAATAATATCATTCTCTTAATAATACTTTTGCATTTATCTTATCTTATTTAGCATTTAGATATTGTTGTATTTAGTCTATTAAAGTAAGTCTTTGCTATATAGACAGGTAATCTTTGTTGAGAATGCTAAGTAGATAGTAGATCAATTAAATTGTAGATAAGTTCTAAAAAAAGACAAGTTAGGCCTGCAAGACTAAGGTATTCACCTGACAAGAACCCCGTATGGCATAATAGGAGCATATTGAGTTTGGATGACCTCTATTCCCTGAAACAGATTGCAATCAGGACCACCACACCAAAACACATGCGAAACTTCAACAATCTTACTTAAACTAGAATTTGTTATATTCTGAAAATAGAATAAGTAGAACTTTATAGATTGGCAAGAATCAAAGCTGTATATTTATTCAATATATTAAGAACTTGGCCAAGTACTAAATTGAGATTATACAATCTTCAGAAAGCACTCAATCATATTCCCATTCTAGTTACATCTTCAACATCAGTTTTGCAGTCTACTATTATAAATAGTTTCTTGTATATATCACTTTTGAATAATTCATCGCCTGAAGATACTACTTTGCACCTTTTAAATACAATTTTAAATATAGCAGTTTATAGTTTACAGCTATTAACTGAACCTGCATAATAGTATATTAGGTACCTAACTAAGACTTCAGAATGGCTCAAAGCTGAAAACTCAGTCCTTTGAAAAGAAAAGGCAGATAAGGGTACTATTCCATAATAGTAACAAGCCATTAAAACTGGAAAATAACTTGTTTTGAAAGATATAGTACTAGTTAGCACAAAAACTATTTGAGACAAGATTGTAGCTGCTGAAGCCGAAATACAAGTAAAAGCATTAAATAAATAAAGAGTATCAATATAACCATCAATGTTTTTAGTATAACTACCATCTATCTTTCCAAGTTTAGAAATTATTTAACATTCACTATGGAACTTACATATAATAATTTGATTTACTTCTTGTTTATTTCAAAGTTTCATTAGGCCTTCTCCTTTATAATACTCTTTTTTCTTGAACTATAAACCATAATCCTAGAATGCTGATATTAGTTAATATAGCTACCTTGCAAGTTTCGATATATTAGTTAAGTGATTACTAATATTGACTCTAGCTTTAAATAAAAGTAGAGTAATTAAATAATTTTAGTAATAGAAAATAACTTTTTTAAAGCTAGAGTTATGCTTATACTATATAAAGACCTTACTGAAACACTTTTGCTTGTGAAATTGTGATACTAATTCAGACTAAATGACAAGAAACAGTAGATTTTTTTCAGGAATTAGAGACTTCCTGTTGAGGTATAGCAATTTATTTTATTAGATTTAATAGTTGGTAGTCATACTAAAAATATTGATGACTCTACTGATACCCTAAATAAAAAAGAAAACTCTGACAATAAGGAAAATAAGTATATAGAAGAGTTTAATGGGTTTTTATAGGAGTCAGATAATGTGAGAAATTATCATGAATATTCTGAACTTTATTAGAACAATATTGTGGATACAAAAATAGCATTAACTACTATTGGATTTAATTGCAATTCCACAGAATTAAGAATGGCATATTTAGTTTAATAAAAATAAATGAAATATAAGGATAAATAGTACTTACTGAAGTCAAGTGAGAGTTAAAGTGAGGCTTATGTAGTCAGTGCTCTCAGCGCTGAGAGTATAACCTATAATAATCTAATAATTTACCTATACATTGGCTAAGGGAACAACTTCAGCTAGCTACAAGAATATCAAGCGATCTATTTAGGAAGCAATTGACTATACTAAGTTTTACAAACTATAGGGCCCAGGATTATTAGATATGGATAAAGAACTAAGGAAGCTAAAAGATACTTGACAGTTAAAGGATATATCAGTTTGGTGTAGTAGGCAGCTCAAGTATAGGCAAAAGGTTATGAGTTATGATAACTCAGTTTCTATTATTGAACTTGAGATAAGTTATGTTGTAAGTTATACTAAATAGTATGCACACTAAGTTGTATAAGTCACCTATTGGCAGATAGCCAAGAGATTATTAAAAAGGTAGCTATAAATACTGTATTAAGATCTTAGAGAAAGCATTTTTCCTTCTCTCTTCACTAAACATCTTATTAGTTTAGTAATTAAGCTTTGTATTAAGAATTATCGCTTTAAGATATTTCTTAATATAGTTACAGTAAAACTGTTTTGCTATCATAGTATACAGAACTCACATAACTGTCTTACAGTTACCCTATAAATATTTCACCATATACCTAAACTCTTAAGACAAACTAGAGAATAAGACCCTGTTAGTATCAGATTATTACAGAAACTGTATCACTGTCAAGTAATTATAGATAGAAAAAATACAATATTACACTACTTGTATCATTACCCTACTACTTTACCCATTTATATATATATTACTTTCAAAGTATGATTATAGATATTATGAACATTTTGAACCTTATTAGGATTATACTATGAACATAGAAGTGTTATTAACTACAATTGAATTAGATCCTGATTCCATAGAGTTAAGGACAATACATATAACTTGGCAGAGAAAAATTAAATATGAGAGTAGACAATACTTACTGAAGTTAAGTAGGGGCTAAAACAAGGCTTATACAATTAATACTCTTAGTGCTAAAGCACAAACTGTAATAACTTAATAATTTACTTACATCTTAATTAAGACAATAATTTCAACTAGTCATAAGAATGTTAAGCAATTTAATCAGGAAGCAACTAACTATATAGAGTTCTACAGACTATAGAGTCTGAAATTGTTGAATATAGATGAAAGACCAAGAAAGCTGAAAAACACTTAGCAGCTAAAGAATATGTTAACTGGGTATAGTAAGCAGCTTAAGTATAAGTAAGAAGTAATAAGTTACAATAACTCAAGTTTCATTATTGAGCTCAGAATAAGTTGTGTTATAAGTCATATTAGGTGGTATGTACACTAAGTGATATAAATCGCTTGTTAACAGGTAGTCAAGAGATTAGTAAAGAGGTAGTTTATAAATACTACGTTAAAATCTCAGGGAAAGTGTTTTTCCTTTTCTCTTTACTAAATATCTTATTAGTTTAGTAATTAAGCTGTATACTAAGAATTATCACCCTAAGATATCTTTTGATATAGTTGTAGTAAAACTATTTCACTATTATAGTATACAAAACTAATATAACTATTTCATAGTTATTCTACAAATGTCTCACTATATACTTAAACTCCCAGACAAACTAGAAGATGAGACTCTGTCAGCATCAGATCGTTACAATAGAGACCTTTCATACATTTATGTATCTACTAGTATAGCTTTCACAAGATAGCCTTGTATCTATTTAGAAGACTATTCATCTCAAATTGCATTTCCTATGAACTCTATTCTATTCACTTTTACACTATATATATTATTCTTATTCAAACTGAACTAAAAATTCACCATAATTATAATATAGAGCTCAGATAGTTCTATTTAAATTCAATACAATTTCTTACCTTCACCCTTTAGCCAGGCTTTTGTGTAGTTATTATTAGTTATAAAAAGAACAATATATATACGAGTTTTATCTATATTCATCATAACTCAAAAATGCAAAATTCTTGAAAGCTAGATAAGTATAAAAGTAAAGAAAATAACTATTAAAGAGAGTATACTTATGTGCAAAGTATAAACTGCTCATAGGAAATATATATTTCCTATAAAGGCATTATAAGAAATAAGTTTTATGATGTTAATATTTAATTATAATAGTATTTATAGATATTAAATACTGTACAATAAGCTCATTCTCTCAGAGTCACAAATAGAATATATAACAATACTCATAATATAGTTTTTAGCTTCTTGGCTTATTTTATTTATGTAAATCGCCCAACTAAACATACAACTGCAATGTAATATGTATTTGTACTTTGAGTCCCATAAATCAACTATTTGGAAGTAAGTTAAATTCTAGTATATCAGAACCTTACCATTAACTAAAAAGCTTACTATAATCAATCTATAGAGTCTATTAAACTTATTGAGAAAGACAGTAATCTAAGTACTTTATTTCAATATCTAGAAGACAAAAACTTTAACATTTACTCTAGATATAGTTATGAAATCAAGCTGGCCACTAGTAATCCTATTACTAGACATTTTAAATAGCTATTTTCTATGTTTAAAAGTTAGATTAAGTGGGCTTAGTGATTTACTAGTAATTTTATAGTAGAAATTGACTTTACTTTTAATACTAATATACTTAAACTACCTTTTACCATTATCATTAGTATTGTCAATACAGGTAAGACGTTTCTGCTAGCATTCAGCTTTATTCCTAATAAAGATAAAGTTTTTATAGACTTTATCTTCTTTTCTCTAATAGAGTTGAATTTTAATAAATTTTCTGCATCTCAAGTAATAGTTATTAACTAAGGAACTAGACTATCATGAATATCCCGAGACTCATCAGGAACACCACGGACATGAGAGTGGCATTGGTACCATTGGACCAGATCATGGATGTATAGGATTAAGGATGGTACATTCAGCTCGGCAAGGATGATCTGAATACAAGAATGGATAGTACTTGCCATAGGTAAGTAGGGGCTAGAGCAAGGGTTTGCGCAATCAGCACCCTTAGTACTAAGAGTATAACCTGTAGCAACTCAATAAATCACCTATACCCTAGTCAAGGCAGCAATCTCAGCTAGCCACACAACTGCCAAGCAGTCTAGCCAGGGAATGACTAGTCAACAGGAACTACTATGACCTATAGACGAGAAACCATTAGTCGTGGATAAAGAACCAAGAGAGCTAAAGAATACTTGGCAGCTGAAAGACACATTAACTATAGTGTAGTAAGCAGCTTAGGGATGAATAAAAGGTTATAAATTATGATAGCTCAGGTTTCATTATTGGATTCAGTGTGAGTTAAGTGTGAGTCATGCCGAGGAATAAACATATTGAGTGGTATGAGTTACCTGTTGACAAGTGGCCAAGAAATTAATGAAGAGGCAGCTATAAATATAGCGTTGAGATCTCAGGGAGAGTATCTTTCCTTCTCTCTTCATTAAGTATCTTGTTAGTTTAGCAATTCAAGCTTTATACCAAGAATCATTACCTAAGATATCATTTAATATAGTTACAACAGAACTGTTTTGCTATCCTAGTATACAGAACCAACATAACTGTCCCATGGTTACCCCCAGAATGCCTCATCGTATACCTGAACACTCAAGACAACTAAGAGGTGAGATCTTATCTGAGTCGAATTGTCATATGAACTTGTCTTTTCATATTAAGGCCTGCTCTAAAGCCAGACCCTCCAGATTAATAAAATAGTATAAACAACATTAGGTGGAATGCTGAGTACAGTTACAGCAATATCACGAGGCTCTTAGGGTTAAGGTAATAAAGATATTATACTTTACATTATTTTGTATAATGGAATAAAATTCTAATAGTAAAACTATTTGTAGAATTAATTGCTACTTTTCTCAGAAGTAGTCTTCTGCATATATATTATAGAAAGGCAATTACATATCCCTTAGCATGCTAACTACATATAGCACAATAGTACGCTACTACTAAGTTACAGTCCTAGCTCTTAGAGTTTTATATTATACTTCAATGTTAACAAATATACTTGATATTATCCTTTTGTTCTGAAAATGGTATACTTTTAATAAAATTAAAAAGTGCCTTACAAATAAAGGATATAATAAGGATTTTCAAGAAAGGATTCAGCCAAAAATCTGGGCCTATTTGCAGTCTAGAATAATTATTGACTTAAAGCAGAATAGAAAGTCTTTACTTACAGTTATTAGATATATCAAGTAACAGTATATCAAACAAAACTAAATGAAAAAGAAGTTGTATATATATCCAACACATATAACTTCATATTCTAACTTGGACGTCAACTCTACACAATGGGCTGAGAGTATATTTCCAGTACTTAAGCAAGTGTTAAATTGGCAGATCTCTTTTCAAGAGGCATGCAAATGAATTACTCAATAACTGTAAACTATAGAGGCAAGCCTTCTTGCTGAGGAAACAATTAGCCAAACTGTTTAGCTACAAATTGTGAATAAAAGTACCTTTATTCATCTTCTTAGTAAAGTGACTCTTCATGTACTTGAACTTTTAATGCCAGAATGGAAGTAGCAGAATTAGCTGTACGAACTCGGCGCCAGACTCGTCGCTGTGTTGCTGCTGATATGGTAGAAGGCCGAGAAGAAGCAGAAGTAATTCGTGTCGCTCATTACTTGTAACTAGTCTCACCCGTTAAATCGTCTACGTAGTTTATCTAAATTGATTTTCGTGCTTCTTCATCATCAAGCGGACCCCCGAAGTTTCTTGTCCTTGCGGGCAGTCGAATTCGACTATTGTATGCGACTCCCGAATTCGACTGCCCGCAGACAAGCCGCACCCTCACGGCGCGGAACACCTTTCTCAGTCCCCGCCCCCAAAACACATACCAATACCCACATCCCACACCCCTCTCGATAACCGGCCCGCTATTCTGGCGCTGCCAACGATATGTCCTAGTCACACGCCGAAAGCGCCGAGGCCAGGTGTGGTGTAGATGAAGCTAGAAGGGAATGGAAGAGCGAGAGGGGGTTTCGGGAGGTTCATGCCGTTGCCGAGAGTTGTGCCTGGGTATAGGGTTCGGATGGGGTACAGGGAGTTGGGGAGGTGGGATTGGTTTGTAGGGTGGGGGGGTTGGATCGGGTGTGGGGGGTTGAGGAGTAGGGGGGCAGAAGGGGGAGGTTTGCGAGGAGGGAAGGGTATGGGAATAGTTTATTTGATAGGTTTAATCTGGGAAATCGTGTTTCCTGAATGGAGTGGGGGATGTGAGGATGTGGGGAGGTTTGTTTGGGAATTGGATTTTTCGAATGTCCAATAAGAATAACCCCCTAGTCTAGTCGCAAACAACAAATGCAAAATCCACCTCAACCACAGCCCTACCCAGTAACCCGGTCACGCTATCTACCCACTCCAAACACATACACATATCCTACGCCTCCCATAACCCCCCTCACCTCCCCAACCCAACACCAAACAAACCAGCAAAACTCCGCCCATAATCTATCACGCCCCCACTGCCTCCACCTCCTCAAACCCGACAACAAGCTTTCCCCCCTTCGGGCCCGCCGTATATGCATCCTCCTGCACAATCCCCCCATCATCTATAATCCTCGTCTCATACCTCCCCCAAATACTCGCAATAATGAGCTTCATCTCTACACAACACCCCAAAAAAACGTCAGCCCTTATCCAGCAACGAAACGTTTCCAGCCACTCTTCGAAAACTAGGTACTCACGTCTAACAGCCAACCACCTCCCAACACACATCCTCCCCCCACTCCCAAACGCCCAAAACCACCGTCCCATCTCCCCCATCTCCTCACCTTCTCTCACCCGCCCTTCGCTGTCTAGCCACCGCTCTGGCCGCCACTCCTCCGCCCCTGGAAAGACTGCCTCGTTCCTGTGTAGGCTGTAGGCGTAGGCCTGCACCCTCACGCCACCTGGGATATCCTTGTATGGCCCGAGTTCACACCCGCTAGGGGGGGTAACGCGCGGCTGAGCACCGGGAATTGCAGAATGCAACCGCAGTGTCTCCTGCAGGACGGCATGCAACAAGGGCAGGGCATCGAGTTGCTTAGCGAGCTCGAGGCTGGCTAGTGGGTAATCTTTACTGGTAGGGAGGGAGCGGATCTCAGCGCGCAGACGACGCTGCAGCTCTGGGAGCTGGGAGAGCTCGTGGGTGAGGTACGTGAGGGTTATGGCTGAGGTTTCGTGGCCGGCGGCGAGGTGGTCGAGCATTTCCGAGGCGATGTGGAGACGCTGGTCTCTATCCGCCTGTTGAGCGGCTGAGGGGGGTTTCAAGAGAGAGGCGCCGGCCATCGCGCTCAGGAGCTGTCTGTAGACTAGTGGGTCGTCACCTGGAGGAATGGGTGTGCTGGCGGCTCGGAGCCGCGCCTCAGCCTCATCGCACATCTCCAAACACCACTCCTCGATCTGTCTATTCGCGCCGTCGACCCAGCGTGGGACCAGGCTCACCCCGAGATACCGTTTCAACCACGCGGTTAGCCAGGGGAGTTCTTGGGACCAGAAGGTGTGTTTCTTCCTCGGGAGATAAACGCCCATCCACCAAACCCTCGTTTCCACGTCATCAGTGAGGTTGGACGACGACGGCACACCGAACAGATACGCGGTAACCAAATCCATCAGCACCGCAAAATACAACCCATGCACATCCTGCACCTTCTCATCCACGATGAGCGGGAGGAATCGCTCTGTCAAGATGACGTGGGCCAGGCGGCCGAGGTGCACGGAGGAGGAGAGGTAGGACTTTGAGTAGATGTTTGAGAGCATGCGCTTCCGCGCTGAGTGCGGACGACTCGCTAGCGTGCTGAACATGTTTGAGCCTGGAACCCTAGGTACACCCCGGAATCAGCCACGGGGCTAGTTAGGGTAGACGTACCCCCACTCAACTGGGTGGCCGAGGCTTGGCCTGGGGTGGGGCAGAAGAAGGGAGTAGGGGTTACCCGTAGTTCGCGAAGATGGAGTACCAATCCGTTTTCTCGAACCCACCGGCGTAGACGGTTCGGACCCCGCCGTCTACGCAGTTTACACTGATCTCATTTGGGCCTAGCCTCACGACCGGCCCCCAGCGCTGGTGCGCTGCGTAGACAGTGCGGTTTTCGCGGGCTTGGTAGCGCGTCCACAGGATCCACGCGGGTGAGATGGCGGAGGTCGGGTGGGCGTTTGGGATTTTAGAGAGCGGTGAGATGAAAAGAGGGTAGATGAAGTATTTGTGTATAATGAGGAGAAAGACGACAATGAGGCCGAGGAAGGGGATGGAGAGAGTGTCATTCATTGTGCTAGCTGGTGTTGACTGGGGGATGTCGGTTTTGGCGATGGTGGGGCGGAAGGGGCCGTTATCGTTATCGGGGGATGTGCTGGCGTGCTGGAGGCTACGCGGGTAGTGGTGGGTTTGGGTCTTGAGGTTTCTTGCTTTGTCAGCGAGAATTTACGTCATCCACTTTCTCAACACTTCAAAGTAGCGATGTGGGTCGAACTAAAATTCCCCACAATAACCCTACCTGGAGGAATTCCCCATCCTTGTAATCCCAACTAAGCCAACCAACTAGGTAGGCTCCAACCCGCACGTTCCCACGTCCCATCATCACCCCCCCTCAAAAATTTCCCCGATTAGGGCACTGCTAACCCAACCCTCCTGACTCACCTGACCACTAGCCAAAATTCAATCACCCAAACGCACATTTCATCACGTAATCACGTCTCACCTCCCACTCGTAAGCCCGCCCGAAACCCCTCCATCCCCAACACTCGGCCCCCGTGGTCACACTGACTGCCCTTGCCCTTGCTACCGACCTCAAGATACCCAGTAACACTTTCTCCCCCAAACCATCACCAGCAGCAGGCTTAACACCCCACCACATCCACCACTGTCCACAAGTGTGGAGTGCAACGCACGAGTTGGCTCTTTCCTGCATAACTGCACCTTGCTTTTATGTTTCACCGATAGTTTGCAGAGTTCACCCAGCGGGTTAGCCAACTTCCACAGATGCCTGTCGGGTACCTGCCCCCCATACTTGGCGGTGGTCCGCTTGAAGACGTCTCTTCGGGCTGCTAAGTTAGATCTCCCCGCAAGCGCCAGCCGTCAAATACATTAGCAGTTCTCGGCGACTGGTCGATAAATGTCAGACACACTGTGCACGCCGCGAAAAGGATCAATTGCTTATGAGCTCTCTACTAATCTCGCAGCGGGAATGGAAAGCATTAAGTACAAAAAACAACGTATTGGAGCCTGTACGGCAGGTGTTTTGGTTGAGTTACATGTCCGTCTCAGGAGTCGTTTGGTCAACGAACTCCCATTTCAACAATAAAAGCGAAGAGAGCTATAGATTACGAGCAGATATTCCAAGAATCGAGCCCAGGAGCCACTGCGTTGGCGGAGTTGCTAGCACTAGGCAAACCACGATCACGAAGGAGGGCATCTATACGAAACAACGTAGCACGACTAGAAGAGTCAGCATCGCTGGGAAAGAGAGTATCACTACGAAACACAATAGAGCCAGTAGAGAAATTATCACTACAAGACGCAATACGACCGCAAGATAGAGGACGAAAGGCAGCAATAACATCACAAGCTGTGGCACGACCACGAGAGGAAGCACGTTCAGGAAAGCACGCACCGACGCCACAGTTAGAAGGGGACATACCCACAAAAGATGCAATAGCAGCGCAGGACGCGATATCATCACAAGAGGTAGAGTATGTCACCGGGAAGCTGACAGCACCTGGGATCCTGCCAGGTTTTCAATTGAGTAGTACTACGGGGTAACGGCTAGTGTACACGAGTTCATGTCGTCATGTATATCATCTTCCA
>JAJDMX020000538.1:0-20891 GCA_022345685.2 Nothomitra cinnamomea | reverse complement strand
CACACAGGACGAAGCGGTCGCGCCCATCGAGTATAATTTTAAGAGCAAGGAGGAGCTCGAGAAGGCGGGCGCCGCCTGGAGTATGAAGGGCGAGCAGCCGGGTTTGAGCGTGTTTATCCGCGATGGGGATCATATCTCCCACTCTTATTCGGCGTATTCGCGTGGGCTCGACCATCTGTTGTTGACGTATAGGTTCCTGGATTTGACGCCTCTTGGACGCCAGGAGGAGGGTCGCCGGGGTGTTGATTTCATGTATCACGATGAGTATACCGCTTGAAAGTGGTACGATATCTTTCGTTTCAGCTCTCCTTTCCGAGACAAGAAATGTGTCTCGTTTTTGGGACGACGCGGATGGAACATGGGAAATGCAGGCGGTATGAATATGTAACGAGTCACATGGGCATCGCAATGCAAATGCTGAGCATCGGAGATTTTTCAGGATTCCTTTACGTGAGATTAGTGGGATTAGTTATCGTGTGTCGCTGATTTAATCCCAAATTAGCCTTTCAAGCCAGCGGCTTTCTCTCACCTAGAGTGCTTGCCATCTGAAAATACATAGCCCTTAGGGCGGCCTGATTTTGAAGGGGCCGATGCTCGTCTATCCCCTGGCTGTCAAGCCTGTCGAATACCCACTACAATGAAAAGGCTTCCAAGAATTTGGCTTCCTATGCTCCAAAATCGCAGATGCTGCAACCCCTTCCCATCCTTGCACAGCACAACATCTCCCCACAACCTCTAAACATCACCCTGCCCAGTCACCAAACGGCACCTTCCCTCTCATACTATACAAGCCAAAGACTACCCTCCGATTCCGGGGTCGTTCCGGACAGTCAACCCTGGAGTCAACTCCGAGAGTCAACATTGACTGTCCCCGTTTTTGAGAACCAGTAGAGGTATGACTTCTCCACACTAACCCTAGAGTAGCATGGTGCAACTCCAAGAATTAATCCAACGTAGTTCCCACAACGGGAATTAATGGGGCGCCATAATTAACGCTAGAATAATTACCATCCAACGCGCAACAATAATGAGCATTGCCTTAAGCTCAATACGCGCTGCTCCCTGATATTTTACTTCTTCCTTTCTTCGGGTAGACTTTGAAGTGTGCCAACTTGCATGTTGAAATGGGTCGGAAGAGTCTTGCGAGAAACCCGTTCAACTATCCCAAGCCATTGGTTAAGCTTCTCAGTGCCTAAATTATTGTCGCGTTTTAGCTAAAGCACACTGCCCACCGCAACCCAATGCACGCTACAGGCTACGATAGAATCCTGTTATCCAGGATGAAATTAAGTTGCAGTACGAAGTTTTGACTCTAACTTTGGCGGTGGGTACATTGCATTAAGGTCTTGCTTCGTTTCGGTGATTATCTAACCGTATTAGGCAGCAAAAACGGGGACAGTCAATGTCGACTCTCGGAGTTGGCACCAGAGTTGACTGTCCGGAACGGCCCCGCTCCGATTCGGTCTAATCAGGATATAAACTGACATCAACACTACCGCCAGATTCCCCTTAGACTCCTTGCCATTAGACGAATCCCACTGCTACATCCTGGATCTCTTTATAATCCTCCTAGCGCTCGTTGGTCTTTGTCACTTGGTTGTCGATAACCGAGAGCATCTTACCTACTGACATGTCTTTCATAATAGGTCTCGCTTTTGCGTACCGACTTATGCGCAGCTCGCTTTCTTCCATGTGCATCATCTTGACACTCCACGCAAACAAGCCTCCGTAAATACCACTCGTAGCTTCTTAAGTCGGTACCACTTCAGGGCGATCTTCTGAAATGGGCGGTAGAGATCCAAAATGCTGGAGGAGCTTCTTAACTACGACCTTGCCCAACCCTCCAGTCCTCTGCAGCGCCGTCTAGCCAGAGTTGTCCTTCCCCATTACATCCACACACCTATTTAGAAGTAGCTGCACCACATACTTGTGCCTTCCCCCTGCTGCTTTGTGCAGTGCTGTCCGCCCACCGCCACCTTCGCCGCGATATCCACGCCTCTATCTAGTAGTAGCCGCACCATGTATATGTGTTCTTTGTTGATCGCGGCGCGCAGGGCCGTTTGCCCTCGGTTATCCTTCGCTGTGACGCCCACGCCCCTATCGAGTAGTAGCCCCACCACGCCCAAGCGCCCACCTCCAACTGTGACGCGCAGGACCGTGTAGCCTTGGTCGTCCTTCACTGTGATGTCCACCCCCTATCTAGCAGTAGTCGCACCACGTCCACGCAACTGCCCCATCGCCCGATCGCGTTGTGCAGGACCGTGTGGCCTTGGTGTCGCCCTTCACTGTGATGTCTGCCCCCCGTCTAGCAGCAGTGCACCACATCCCTGCGCCCTCTCTGTGCTGCTACACACAGTGCCGTCCATCCACGGTCATCATCCGACGCGATGCCCACACCCTATCCAGTAGTACCGTGGGTCACCGGGTTCTTGGGCATCACCATGTTCTTGGTCAGCGGAAATCGCCGCGGGCTTCTAGAAGATTCTCCGACTCATAAAACCACGACCACAGCAACTCCTGGCTTGTAACCATAATGGACCGGGAGTCTAACCTTCGCGCAGCCCTTGAGGGCTTAAAAAATGGTAAATACAAATCTGTTCGTGCGGCAGCTAAATATAAAGGCGTTCCACCCTTAACATTGCAGTACAGTAGGGCCAATGGTTGTGGGCCGTTTCGGGTAATGGGCCGGTTTCTAGAAGGTTCTATACTTAACCCCATAAAAATTGTCCTGCCCGATAGTCTGCAATCGGAACCTCATGGACCACAAGAAGAACATTGTGAGTGCACTTCTAGACCTTGAAACTGGTCGATTTACATCGCTTCGTGAGGCTGCGAGAGAACATGGGGTGTCCTGAAGTACCCTAACCTGGCAACGAAATGGAGCGACAACAAATCGGAAAGGCCATATCAACCAACAAGCTTTAACTAAAAGTGAGGAGCAGGCCTTAATTCACTATATTCAGTGCTGCAGTGACCAGGGCTTCCCTATTCATCATCTAATGCTAAGAGCAACTAGAGAGTACTTAATTAAACAACGTTCCGACAACTCAAGGCGACAAACCCTTTCCATACCACATTTAAGCTGTAGCTGGAGTACTTGGTTTGTCCAACACTATTCCGACCTTCAAACAATTATTGCAAAGTCAATAGAACGAACTAGGGCAAAGGCCTGTACTGTGGAAAACTTAACTAAATGGTTTAAGGTATTTAAACGAGCAATAGACAAGTATAAGTTCAAAACTAGTAACATTTACAATATTGATGAGACTGGCTTTCAAATTGGCAGAGCATTTAGATGTTATATTATAGTAGACAAGCATCAGAATCCATCTGGTACTATTGGTTCTACAGCTAAAGCCAAAAATGTCACAGCAATTGAAATAGGTTGTGCGGATGGAACAGTACTTCCATCATTTATGATCTTTAAAGGCTAATACCTTCAAAGCACTTGGTACACTACTGACGTCCCTGCCAACTGGGTAGTAGTAACTAGTTCAAATAGTTAAACAAGCGATATATTAGGAACGAAATGGCTAAGTTAAAATTTTTGAGCCACATACCTGAACCAAAGCTAGAGGCAAACCTAGGCTTCTACTTCTCGATGGATACCATAGTCACCTAATTCCAGAATTTATGGAGTACTGCAAAGAGCAGCAGATTGTTGTTCTTTGCCTTTCAGCTCATACAACGCACCTTACACAGCCTATGGACGTTACAACATTTTCCTCTGTGAAACACTGGTTCAGGCGAGAAGTTGAAACATATTTTAGATGTGGAGAAACATGAGTTCCCAAGTCTGAATTTATGGAAATTTATACTAGATCACATCTAAAGGGACTGACAAGCAAGAATATTCAAAGTGGGTGGCGTAAAGCTGGGTTAATTCCATTTAATCCGGCTGCAGTACTTTGTCAGCTACCTATAAAGCTATTGATATCACCTTCACCATGCATTTTTATCTAGTTTTTGACACCAAAAAATGCACAACATTTTGAAGTATCCATCGAAAGATGAGATAAACTGGTAGTGACAGGGAAAACTGAGGATTTAGAAGCCTCACACAAAATTCAGACTAAAATCGATAAGGCGGCTTCTATTGCATTTGCAGATCGCACTCTTCTACTACAATGGGAACAGGAATTACTAGTGCATAATAGTCGAAAGCAGGCGAAGGCTACCAAGAAGCGAAAACGGGTTGATCCTCTCCAAGAGCTAACAGTAGAAGAGGTGAATGCAGCCTTAAGTCAGCCTAATGCCTCTTTGAGACCCTCTCGCAAATGTCCAGCTACACAAGCCACAAGAAAATGGAGATGCTCCCCAACCCTAGAGTCCTTAGAAGACTCCTATGAGTCTATTGAGATAGGCGAAGAAAGCGACGTAAACTCTTGTATTGTAGTTGGAGGTGCAGTTTAGTTTAATAGAAGAATTTTGGCCCACAACCTGAAATGGCCTACAACTATTGGCTGTACTGTACTGAGTTAATGGCAGCCAAGAAATACACGACGTCCACGTCTACCAGCAGACATGTTCTCAAGGTGAAGAACAAGCTCTAATAGAGTGGATCCAGCAGTGGCATAGTTAAGGCTTTCCAATTCGTTGCGAAGAGCTTAGGGTAATGGCAAAGCATATCATTTTAAGTCGAGTAGATAGCAATCATCGCAATCCTATTTCAACTTACCCGACAAGCCAGAACTGGCCTGCCTGCTTTCTGAAGCGACATTCTTACATTCAAGGAATAGTAGCTAAATCGATTGAAAAGTCACGAAAGGATGCCTGTACACAAGAAAACTTCAATAAGTAGTTCAACCGATATCAGGAGTATTTCGAGAAGTACCAGCTTGAAACTCAAAATATCTACAATATCGATGAAACAGGCTTTATTCTTAGTGATAGTGAGTGAGCTTATATCATTATTGACAAGAAATTGAGGTCTCAGAATTGGACTATTGGTGTAAAGAAGGGTGAATTACTTACAGCAATTGAGTGTGCTTCCGCTGCTGGAACTACTATTTTGCCAATGATTATCTACAAGGATCAATATCTTCAGCATCATTGGTTCAAATCTGGTGCTCCTAGAGATTGGGCAGTTGTTACAAGTCCTGACAGGTGGACTAGTAATGCTCTTGGATTGTGGTGGCTTCAGAATCACCTTGAGCCATTTACCTGTGTATCTGATGATAGTTATTGATTTCTTATTCTAGATGAATATGGAAGTCACATCACTGTCGAGTTCTAGACTTCTGCATTAAGCATAAGATTCTACTACTTTGTTTACCACCATATACATTGTATATGCTATAGCCGTTAGATGTTGCCATTTTCAGCCCACTTAAGCACTATTTTCGTCGAGTTACAGAGAGACGTCTTTGAGCAACTAGGCAACGGCTTCCAAAAACAGAGTTCTTAGAAATATACAATGAAGTCCAATCCAGAGCTTTCGATTTAAGAACTATTAAAAGCGGATTTTCCAACAGTAGTCTTATTTCTTTCAATCCCGATAGAGCATTAAAGCAACTACCACCACCATCACCAGAATCACTAACTTTACCTCAATAATGCCTCCTAGTAATACTTAGGAACTCAAAAGAGCTTTACAATATGTAAAAGTTTTTTGAGGCTCCTGGAACAACAGTACGGAATGCAGCAAAAATCACCAAGGCGGCTGAGAACTTCTATACTCGAGCAGCCATTCTTGAAGCTAACTATCAAAATCTAGTAGAGAAGACTAAAAGAATGCAAGCAGCTACCTCCAGAAAGTAAAAACAAGTACCTGGAAAGTACTCTCGAGTTGTTGAGGATATTCTAGATTCTCTTGAACCACAATGTAGGGAGGGGGGGATGTGTTCTGTAGTAGTAGCAGAAATGCAGACAGTATGAAGCCCATTGCCATATCATGTAGATCTGGAATGGGAAGAGCTGGTAAAGCTCAAAAATGATGATACTAAGGATTGTATTGTAGTTAAACCACGTAAATAGAAGACTGGCTGAAACATGACAAGATCCTGGAGTTGCTCAAGTACCTGGTGACCTACGGTAGTTGCACAATACCCTTGTGCTCTCTCTCTGCTGCTTCATGCAGTACCGTCTATTCACAGTCATCCTTTGTCGTAATGTCCATGCCCCTATCCATTAGTAGCTACACCATGTTCCTATATTTTTGGCCGTCATTATTACAACAGGCAGAAATGCTAGATTGACAGAGTCGATTTACTAAATTGACAGGCTCATAATATGGTGCAGCTGGGCAAAGAAATTTTTCTCTTTAATTACCACATCGCCTCATTTCCTCACCATCTCTGGTCATATTTGCAACAATGAGCTTATTACCACCCTCAGAAGCAGTCGACTATACCAGCCAGGAAGCCTTAATAGAGGGGCTTCAGTCCCATACAAGATCGTGTAGCTACACGATCAGTACATATCGATACAACTCCAGAGATCAGGCACTATACCTCAAATGTAACTGGGGAGAAGCATATCAGCCACATCATGGGCTTACAGGTCTAAACCAGCTTCGGGATACTGGAACAAGACTTACTGATTACCCTTTTTCCATGCATATAAACTGTAACGATGGTGTCTGGACTATCAAAGTTTGAAATCCAGACCATAACCATAAGGCTACATCTAGTAGCTTTAGCTACCCAATTCAGCAATGTATGCCTCCAGAAGTTAGAGCTCAAGTAGAAACTATGTCAACATCTGGGTCAAAGCCACGCGAAATCCTTATAGCTATTCGTCAAACTACTGATCATACTTTGATTGAACACGATATCTACAATGCTTGTGGAACCCTACAGCTTAAGAACCTAGCTGGCAAAAATTCCATAGAGTCTCTTATTGCTACGTTAGAACAAGGTGTCTACAAGCTCAACTATTGGACTGATCTTGTTGACTGTATTACTTATTTATTTTTCGCATATCCGAAGAGCGTGGAGTTCTTTCAGCAGTACCCCAACGTATTGCTTATAGACTGCACTTACCGGACAAACAAGTTCAAGATGCCTCTACTTAACTGTGTAGGTACAACATGTTTTAACAAGAACTTCTATATAGCGTTCTGTTTTCTAGCAAAAGAGAAGAAAGATAATTATTAGTGGGCCTTACAAGAGCTTAAGGAACTTATGGTAGATGGCATAAAGATAGGAGTAGCCATTACGGACCGAGAAGTAACTTTGATCAATGTATGCAGACATGTCTTTCTACTAACGATACGACTACTATGTACCTGGCATATTGAGATAAATGTCCTAATGCATGCTGCTGAATCCTTTCAAAAAGGTAAAGCCCGGGAGGGATTTATGAAAGCTTGGGCAAAGGTGGTCTAGTCAAGAACGGAACAAGCTTACAAAGAGAATTGGAACGTGTCGCAGGATATGTATGATGCTATTGCGTCAGCTGTTGTTCAGTATATCAAGGATACCTGGCTAGTAGGCTGAAAGTGCGCAATTGTACATGCTTATACAGATAAGTATCTACATCTAGATAATCGTATTACATCGCGGGTGGAAGATACACATAACACGGTCAAATCCTATCTACAATGCTTTACAGGGGACCTCAAAATGGTGTACGACAACATCAGCCTTCTTTTCACTAATCAACATGCCTCTTATGAAGCTGAAGTGGCGATCAATAAGTTTCGTGCACCGCATACCACAATGGATCCTCTATACTCTCAACTTCTCAGCCGTATCTCTAACCATGCCTTAGGGCAAATATAGAGGCAAAAGCTTCTGTTAGCTTCTCCAGATCTACTCCTGGAATGCACTGGTACCTTTCGGAGCTCTATGGGTATGCCATGTGCTCACGAGATTGGGTTTGGCTTGCAGAAACTGAGTTTCTAACCCTTGAAGACGTTCATCCACACTGGCACTTCTTACCTCGTGTGCTGGAAGTTGCCCAACCACTTGTTCTCTACCCTGCTATAGCAGTAACATGTGGGAGACCAGCTGAAGCAAGAGAACAACCAGCTTGTCATCTTAATTGTGCTACAAGAGCACGTCAGATCAACTCCACACTTCGTCAGCCTTCTGCCTTTGAACTGATTGACTAACTACATTTTAATGCATCTAAAAATAGTAGCTAGATAAACTTTCTTTTATTCTTACTTGTATTCGGCGTTTGTATTAGCTCTACATAGCAATAAAAACTAAAAAATAAATCCCCTTTGGGGTAAACAAAAAGAGTCTGTCAATTTAGTAAATTGACCCTGTCGATCTAGCATTTCTGCCTGTTGTAATAGCGATGGCCTTAACTAATTAGTATATTGCCTATAAGGCTAGCTTTGCAAAAAATAAAGTGCGATCACTATATACCGTCATGTATTTAGTATATATCTAGCTTTTAAGACAGATTTCACATTAAGTCTTAGGCAAGATCTGGGACCAGAAGCATTGCCTGGCAAGTTCTGACCCTTTAGCTTCATGCATTAACATATTTCAAAGCTCTATAAGAATGCTATGTATTTATGAAATCTGGGTTTTTCTCTCTAAAAATCAGTTTCTTACACTTCAAAAAGTATATTGTTGCAAACGATTCACAAATGGTGTGTATTCGCAAATGGCATGCGGATTAGTGAACTGCTCTGGAATTCCCAAAGCATATAAGATTTGCGAATGGGCAGAGAAGAAATCAGTAATAAATTGAAGTAGGCCATGACATAACTCTATCTACTAATATCTGACATACAAAACCATTCATTTCATCTCTGTAGGCCCCTAAGTAGTTGTTCTGGCCCTTTTTCTACTAGAATTACTAGTAACTCCATCATTCTGACAGGCCATACTGCCCTTGCCTTTCTCATGGCAATGGTCTGTACAGGGTGTTTCTGCTTTACGGCAAACACACCTGTTAGACATGCAATCCTTGTTGCACTTGCAGGTCAGGCCCAGCTCTGTGCACATGAAGGTCAGTGAGACAATACTGGCAAGGGTGACTTTTGCGGTAATATTGGTAGAGAAGTTCAGTTCTGTTGTCGTTGGTAGAGGAAGAAGCTGAGAGGTTGAAAACTTTTTGTCAAGAATACTATGTACTGTTTGAACAGTATAAACATGGTTGTGGTGAACTGTATATATACGTCCTAACACACGTCGATCATTCATTGATCCCCGAATCTTCTTAAGTACTACGACATTAACGAAATCTCCTTGTTTAAAGGTTTAGATGGTATGAGCCTTTATGTATCCCTTAGTCATTCTATTTTAGACATGTTGAAGTTGTTTGCAGACCTCTTGGTGCATTGCTGTCTGCTCAGTGTTCATTTGTGAAAGATGCCCCTCTGTTGGACGTTGCTCCTCATCACTACTGCTTTCTGTTAGAGACATATCATTGGATTCTCTGTGCTGTGTAGGTTATTCTACATTGTATTAGCATTTGGTACACATACTAGAAATGAAACTCTACATACGTAGTGGAAAAACTTGAATTGTACCACCAATTCTGGCGCCATGCGTGTCTGCCAATTCCTGGACGCAAGGGGTCAAGTTTGAGCAGCTTTGACTTAAGGTATATATATCCCTTCCATTGAAATCATCCATTCTGTGGATGAAATCTTCATCTGATAAGTCCCCCCAGTCAACTTCATCTTCGGATGTGGTAAGTTCATCCTCATTTGTCAACTATTGTTTCCTTGGATTTTCTGCTTGTTGCTGGCGCTCCGCCTGCCCTGCTATCACATTTGGCAGTATAGGTGCATAGCCAAACACTACCTCCCATGGGGTTCTTCCAATAGCGCTACTAAAGAACTTATTAATCTGTTTAGCAATGAATAATAATGCTCCAGCCCACTTATTGGACCCATTATTCCACCGCCAGGAGAAGAGTTCAGTTTTTATCACTGCATTACCTTTTTCTATTAAACCTTGATGCCGCAGAGTGTATAGTCATCCACAAACCAAGTCAATTCCATGTTTGAGCATTAGTTCTTTAAATGCACTCTTAAATTCTATCCCATTATCAGTTTGCACAATCTTTGGAGCTCCAAATATACCTATCCAGAAGTGGAAATTCCACGTGACAGCAGTAGCTTTTTTTTTTTTCCAGCGGCCAAAGCAAACTGAACTTGCTATAGTGATCTTTAGTATACATTATCCACTTATACTTTCCGTCAGGATGATTACACATGTCAATTAAGTCTACCTGAACACGCTTGAAGTTGTACTTTGCAATGATCAGTTGAAGAGGTCCATAATATCAATTGACTGACTTCCGCTAACAGTTCTGACAATGTTCCAGCAGTACCTCAAGATCGTCTTGAGTTATGCCATAGTAGTTGTATTTGATAGCCTCCTATATGGCATTGATACTTTTATTCTATTAGCCTAGTTCCGTAAAAAAGGGAAAAACATACCACCATACCCAATCACCTGATGTCTCTTAATAAGTTCACCAAAAACATCACTTTCTAGTAGAACCATTCAATTCTTAGGATGACTAGAAGGTTCAGCAATACAGTAAAGCTTTATCTCTGCTGCATCCTATCAATATTCTTTGCGCGAGACAAATTTTTGCTTTAACTGAAAGGCATTGGTGGGGGTATAGGAAGTGTCCATTAACCAACTAATAAAATCTAACTTTTTTTCAAGAGAAAACAAGAAGCGGTTTGTTTTGTCCTCAAGATAAGAGTTGAAAGCATCTTCTGCAAGCTTATTAAAGCTAACAGTAACCGCTGTGTTGGCAGATAGATTTGCGACGGCAGTGGTATTAAACTCAGCCATGTTATATGATGAAGAAAGAGGACGGTGGGCAGCAGCTAGTTTATCCTATAAGTAAGTAGAGTTCATGGCCAAGAGCTTTATTCCCAACATTGCATGAAGCTAATTCGTAAATAGTATATGATTCTCAAGTGTTGGTTCAAATCAGGAATCCCCATCCTATTCGCGAAGCGTTCATATGATTCGGGAATCAGGCTTGCAGGTTCGCGAATAAACTTATTCTATTCACAAATCTCATTATTCCTGAATCGTTTGCAACAATATCCACATTGGCATTTTTTGTTTTACACTTTAGAAGTGATACAGTCACTTGTTCTTAAGCTGGCAATCGCAATAACCAGAGATCAGTCCACTATGGCTACACAAGAGAGGTGTTGTTCTGGTCTTAATCAAGTAGCTAAATCTTAACAGATTAACTCAACATTGAGAGAACTCTTAGCTTTTGAGCTAATTAACATACTCATACCTAAACTTTACTAGACTTGGAATTAGGCCAGACAGACTTAAAATAAATAGAATTTCTTGACTGTGTAGTTTGCTATTTATTCTTGCTCTAGATTTATATAAAATACTGAAAAAATAATGCTTTATTTAGGGTGAATGAAAGACTCTGTCAATTTAATATTTTTACTTTATTGAAATAGTACTCTGATTTGTCGCAATAGCAATACCTCAATAAAAATGAATTATAATAACCTTATAGGTAAGTACTTTGAAGTTGCCAAAATAACAGAGAAAATCCAATGAAAGTATAACTGGTCAGACTCCCACGATGTAATCAGAAAATATATTAGGACATATAATATATGTCAAAGAACAAAGGTACTACAGTATTGCCTATATGGCAAATTGCAGTCATTGTTAATTCCTACAAAGCTATAGAAAGACTGGAGTATAGACCTTATTACAAAGCTGTTATCAAGCAGCATTAGAGACAATAAGCAATTACATAATACAATCTTTATTATCATTAATAAATATACTAAGATAGTTGAATACTTTCCTATAAAGAATACTCTAAATGCAATACAACTAACTGATATCTTCTATTAGTGATTAATTAAAGACTTCAGTATATTAAGGTCAATTGTAACTAATAAAAGTAGCATATTTATAGGCTACTTCTGGTCAAGCCTGATATACTACATAAAGGCTAAATGTAAGCTTAGCACTACCTTTTGCCTACAAGTGAACAAACAAACAAAAAGGCAGAATCAAGTACTAGAATACTATTTTTGCTAAAACCTAGATTATTGTCAGAACAATTGAATGGAGTTACTATCTATGGCCAAGTTCATATACAATAACTCAATACATATATTAACAAAGGTCATACTATTTTTTGCTTTATATAGAGCTACTAAAATATAAATCACATAAGTAGAATAAAACCTCAAAACCTCTAAGGTAGTAAACAGGTAAGACTCTAATAAATATCTAGCTAGAGCTTAGCCTCTTCCTCCTCTGTTTCATTCCTGGACCTTACTTTCTTCATAGCCTCTAACATATAGCTATAAAGAGTCTTACTTTCAATGTCGATATAGAGGCTCTTCTTTTCCTCAGAGGAAAACTTCAGAACTATCATAAAAGTAGAGAAAGTCTTGGCATGGAGATAAGCTACAAGTACCTTACTAGAATATTGAAGTAAATTCTTCAGAGTATGACGATTAAACTCTAATTGGTTCTCATCTACTTAATTGTCTTGAATGTTCAGGTATATGGCAAAATATTTGTAGAATAACCATAAGACAGTTATATTAATCTCATATACTGAAATAGCAAAATGGTCTTGCTACAATTATATCAAATAATATCTTAAGCCAAGGTTCTTAATACTAAGCTTTATTACTAACTCATAAAATACTCAGTAAAGAAGAAAGGGAAAACACTTTCTCCAAAATCTTAGTATAATATTTATAGTTACCTTTTTACTGATCTCTTAGCCACCTGCTAATAAGTAACTTATATTACTTAGTATATATACCTTTTAGTATAACTCACTTTATAATTCATATTGAGTCTAATAATGAAACCTGAGTTGTCATAACTTATTACTCTTCATCTATATTCAAATTGCCCACTATATTCAGCTAACATGTCCTTTAGCTATCAAGTATTTTTCAAATTTCTTAGTTTTTTCTTTATATTCAATAGTCTGGTATCTATATGTCATAGAGTTTTCTGTTAACTAGTCATTTTCTGATTAAGTTACTTGGCAGTCATATGGCTGGCTGAAGTCATTGCCTTGTTCAGAGTATAAGTAATTTATTGAGATGCTATGAGTTACATTCTCAGTACTAAGAGCACTAATTATTTAAACCCCACTTTAGTTCCCTATTCCTGGCAAGTACTATTTATTCTTGTATTTAGTTTATTCTTACAAAGCCATATGTATTATCTTTAGTTCTGTAAAGTCTCAATCTAATCCAATGGTAATAGTTTTACTTTTGTATCTGTAGTGTTTCTAGTAAGACTTAGGATATTTATAACACAGGGAAGTAGAGAGCTTAATAAGTTTAAGTGAATAAATAAAATCAAAATAAATACTATTACCTTTTTTTTTTTTTTTAAGCTTTGCCAACATTGTCGGTAATAGTAGGAGCTGAAGGTAGAGGGCTAGTAAGAGGCTGATAACACTTCCTTGACTTTAAAGTAGTAGTAGAAGGTATATCTAAAGTTTAATTACTGAGAGAGAGCCCATTACCTATGAGTAAGCCTATAAGCTATTATTCATTAGACTGCAAATTGACAATGAACTTAAAGTAGATTGAATTAATCTTATAATTAATATGATCTATTCTTACTCACTCTAAAGTAGCAACTTACATAAGCTTTGTAGACTTTTTCACAGTCTTGAGGAAGTATTTAAAGAATAAGATATCACTGTCAGAATTGTCATTATCAGACAACATAAGCTATAAAAGTCTATTAAGATAGACTTTACAAATTGCGGGTGTTAACCTATACAAGAGATAATAAGAACTAGAGGATAACAATATTTACCTCATATTATTCAATTTTTGCAAGTGTCTTAAGAGTTTTTATAATTCACTTTACAGTGATTACTCTACACTTCTTTAGTGAAGTATTAACAGAATTAACTAAGTAGTAAGCCTTAACATACTTGGTAAAATTCTGAACTTGATTAATTACTTTAATTAGGTAAAACTTCACAGAATCGTTGATGAGACTCTAGTAAGTCAAGCTAATTTCATAAGAATTAGCCACTTAAGTAAACTTTAGATACTTCTCACAGATCTTAAAAGTTTTCTTGATGAATAATAAAAAAGTCATAGGAATTTAAAGAAGTTAGTAGAAAGTATTATTATATCCTAAAGAGAGATACTGGTTACCCACCTTACAATATTACTTCCCAGACTTATTGTACTTTGTATATTGTCTATATATAGCTTTTCCAGATTCTCAATAATAATTAATATCAATCATGTTATCATAGATTAGAGCTTTAAAACAGCGGTTACAATCATAATAATAACTAGTAGAAATTATTGCAGGGGTAGAAAGAATGAGAAGTATAGAAACAAAATGCCCATAAGTATATTGGGGTATTCTAAACTTATGATAGTAGTTGGGAATGAATTTTAAGAAAGATTGAGAATAAGATATAAATTACAATATAAATAAGCAAGTATGTATGTAAGCAGGAGATATTACTAGATTATTAGAGTAATACTCTAATTGAAAAAATCGTAGTAGCAAATCTTTAGCAAACATACAGTAAGACTTCAATAAATCACAAGTTACTCAAATCACTAAACTGAGAAGAATTCAAAATTTCAATGATTTTAGTACTTAAGAGGTTCACACAACCTCTCTATTGGTCGCAACAAGTTATAGTGTAAATGTTAAAACTTTTTACTCAAATATAGAATAAATTCATATGAATTACAAATTACCTTATTTTCATAGAGAAATAAGTAAAGGGAATAGGCAACAGCAATATTGAGACTATGGCCCTACTATTTTCTCATTAATACAACAATGAGTAAGTAATAGATACATTAGATCATACCATATAAAAAGACATTATGGCTGAGGTCTAGAAGCCCAAACTCTAAAAATGGAGAGTAGTTGTAATGAGTTCACTTATCTCTAATTAATAAGTTAATATAAAAGTATCTGGTAATTCCTAGAGAAGAAAGGCAGTTGGAACAAAAAGCTATATCACTATTCTCTATAAAGAAAACAGTAATTGGTTCTATTATAAAAAAGAACATAGAGAATAGCAATACCAATTTCCTATACCTTTCTATAAACTAGTTACTTGACTATAGTATATACATTACAATTATAACACTATTGAGATTACTTTGTAATGCAGATCCTAGATTTCAAACTAGTAAATAGTTATTACTAAGACTGTAAACTACTACTAAGTATACTATTATTGTAATCCCATAAACTCAATAGTGTCTAACAGTCTTATATAGAAGTAAAAAGCTATCTATTAGGTGATCAGCACAATATAAAAATATTAACATATCTTATTTATAAATTATTTTATTACTAATATACTCTATTTTGTTATTCAAGTTATAATTTAATCTTAAATATAATAGTTACTAAAATTTATAGTTTTAAGTTTAATTTTTAGTTAATTTTTAGCCAGAATCTTGAGTTTGAAATTTAGATATATAAAAGAACTTTATTGAATACATTCTTTCTTCTATATTAGTTTATGTCAGGGCCAGCCCTAAAGCTAGCTCTTTTCGGATTGCTAAAACAGTGTGAACAACGTCAGGCCAAACGCCAAGCACTGTTGCAGCAACGTTATTAAGCTTAAGGATAAAGATTTACAACATATGGAGGCTCTGCAATACTATATGCGATAGACTGAATTCTAATGGCTTTAGAACGTCGATTTCTAGTGTAGAACTAATCATTGCTTCTGGGAGAAGCAGCCTCCTGAATTTACACAAATGCATCTCTTGGCATGCTAACTGCATATGGTGCAATGGCGCACCACTGCTAAGTCACAACTGCAGTCCCCACCCCTTAGGGCTCTGCATTACAGTTTATTAAAAGATTTAGTAATTATGATTTTGGAACTTCAAGTTATTTGACAAATTTTATGAGACAGAAAAGACTATCTTATTAAGCTTTATTACTAGTACTGTAAAGTCAGAGGATATAGACTACTTATGGAATATGAACTGAGTTTCTAGAATATTCTATATAATACTACTTTAAAGTTATAATATCTATTAAACTTACTAATCTATATATCATGGATCATAAAGAAGCTATTGCTAAAGCTCTTGATAACCTGGAAACTAGTAAATTCATAAAAATTCATAAGGCTGCTCAAGAGAATAAAGTCTTTTGTATAACTTTTACTTGATGCTAAGATGAAGCAAAAATATATTGTGAAGCTTATATTGTCCAGCAAGCTTTGACTTTCTAGAAAGAATTAGTATTGATAGAGCTAATTCAGTATTTTAAGTACTAGGAATTCCCAATTCACTATATAACTCTAAAAGTAACAGCTAAATACTCAATTTGGAAATAGTTTAATAATATTTAATAAGAGACACTTTCTATTTAAGTTTTATATTACAACTAAACTTATCACTTAATAAAATAGCATCTATTCCTCAAAAATATTATAGTAAAGCCTCAAGAGTACACTAGAACAGAAGTATGTACATATGAAAACCTTATAAATTGGTTTTAGTATTTTTGAAAAACTTTAGATAAATATAAACTTGAATTAATTAATATTTATAATATTGACAAGATTGGTTTTCAAATAGAAGTAATATCTAGATTGTATATAACCCTGTTATACCAATTACTTAACTTTAATTACTCTTTGTATACAAGCTTTTACTCTTCAAGAAAAAGAAATTTCTGTTACTAGAATTAGAAAGATTACTGAATTAGCTATATGTACAATTTATTATATAAAATAAATTACTTTTGAGAGAGGTTATGACTTCAGAGCAAGTAGAGAGTTTGAACATAAATACTTTACAAATATACTTTACTCTAGAAGATCTAAGATCATTATAGAAGAGAGTACTGCCAAAGTTTTAAAAATAGTATACAAAGATAGAGATGGAAGAGAGAAGTCAGCAAAAGAGTCAGGATTTTCTGCTGAAATGTTAAAGACTTTAGTACTACAAGTGTTGTATTCTTCTGGATTATAGAAATGAAAGTCTACTTGAAAGTCTAGCTTAACTATAGCAATACGTGAGACTAAATACTAATTTTGCTTAAGGTATAAGAATTTGTTCTTCAAGGATTGAGAAAATAAAATCTAGTTAGATGAAATAGCTATTATATTAAATTATAGGTGAGATGTAACAAAGGTCTGAAGAACAAAAGAAAAAAGGTATGATAGTATTATTATTAAGATTTGCTTGAAGAAAGCCTGGGAATTTATATTTTGAAGTTATTTCTTTTATAACAAGAAGGGTTCAATACATATTTGAAGCCCTAAGACAGCACAAGAACAATATGCAGTAGAGGTGAAGTTGAACATAATTAATGCTATAAGAAAACTGGAGCTTAAAGCTTAGTGAGAACTATAAATAGTAAAGTAATATATAAACATCAGAAGATAACCTGCTAGTAAGAAGCTTACATAGAAGTTCAGTCAAAAGATAAGTAAATTTGTACAAAATGCAAAAGCTGAAAATATTGATTGATACTAATATGGAAGAGTTATTCTTACACAAGAGTATATTTCTTTTGCAAAAAAGTATGCAAAGGAAAGATCTGGAACTATTATGCAAGAAGATAATATTTCAGCTTAAGCAAAAATCTACAAGATTTTTAATGTGCAGTGACTTTTATAGCCTGGAAATTCTCTTAACCTCAATATGATTAAACTAGTTTGGGTCTGTCTTAAAAGAATAACTACTAAGAAAAATCTTTTTAAAATATGTAAAGATATTAAGGAAGTATGGAAAAAGGAATAGAGCAACTTGGAACAAAGTAGAATTCAAGCTTGAATTAAGCATATTATGTTTCATATTGATATAGTTCTTGAATTAGAGAGCAGGAATTGTTATTGTAAACATTAGAGAGTTTAACTAAAGTCTTAACTAGATTTTAGTTAGGTAAAGCTTAAGCAAAATTCTGAATTCTTTTGCAGTGAGTTTTCATATTAAGTATTGGTTTTGTCCCTAAAGTTTTATCTTAACTTTAAAATGGTGAGATTGGCATTCCTGGGGCCAAATTTATAAGCATATATATATAAATATGACCTAAGGTTATGATTAAAAAGAATATCAAGTTTAAATTTAGGTTTATAGACTTAATTCTCTATATTCCTGAAACTGTACTTCAAAAGCTTTTATTGGCATAACTAACTCCATCTTGTCTGTACATTTCCCTTAAGTTTCAAATACCAAAAGAATAAATCAGCTACAAAATGCATATAAAAAGTATAACAAATATTTAAATTTAGTGGAAATAGAGAACTTTGAGGCTATAGAGAAGGTTTAGATAAAAATAAATCAAATAATTGCTAAAGCTTGAATGTTGATACAGCCACTAGTATTTTTATTAAAGCTAACTCACCATTGCCATACTAATGTAATTACTTCACCGTGTATGCATATATATCTTCGGACTAATTCAATAGTTATAGATAACTGTATAATAATTACTATAATAAGCATATACTGGTAGAAAATCTTTTCTTTCACACTTTAACCTATATATAATATGAAAGCCAAATCACTTCTACAGTCAGCTCATAATTCAACATGATACTACAAAATCCTGACTTGTCAACCAGTAACTCTTTACTTTGAAATTTCTGTCTCTCTTACTCCCCCAGAAGTTAAAGATTTTTCGATATATAAGGACTTGATCAGTTATCTCTAGCAGTATGCAAAAGAGCATAGCTATGCAGTTGTGATCAGAAAAAGCTAGTATAACAAGAAAAGAGTTATTGGTAATCATTTTCTTATATACTTAAAAGGTGGAAAACCAAGAGACTATATGGCCAATTGCAAAAAACTACTTATTAGTCAAAAAATGAACTGTCCATTTACTTGCAATATAGTTCTTCTTGAGATGGATAAGTAAGAACTTTATGTGGTTAATACTACTCACAATTACCCAGTATAAGATCTAATTTTTTACCATTGCAATTAAAAGTTCTCTAAAAATATTTAGAAGTAAATTTTGTCTGATACATAGTTACTTTGCTCTGAAAGAGATTGCTTCTGCTATTGCACTTGAAAACCCAGATTAATTTCAAAAAATGAAAAATATATATAACTTATAAACTAAACCCAAATCTAAGCAACTTGCTAATCGGTCTTCTCTTGAAACTATACTAGATAATTTCAAAACAATATGATATAAATACAAGTATTAGCTAAATACAGAAGGGTAGATTAAGATTTTTTTTTTTACATATTCTGACTCTCTTATACTATTATATCAATTCCTTAAAGTTCTTCTCTTAAATTGCACCTATAAAACTAACAAGTTTAAACTACCATTATTAGATATTATTGGTTTCACTACTATTAATACTATATTCTTTACTGCATTTATTTTCTTAATTAGCAAAACTGAAGAAAACTATACACTAGAATTGAAGATGTTATAAGACGTCATAATTTTTAAAGATATTAAGATACCTAATATTATAGTAACAAATTGAGATACAACTTTAATGAATTTAGTAGAAACTATATTTTCAGAGATAAAAAACCTTCTATATACTTGACATATTAATATCAATGTAAATACTCATAGTAAAGACTAAGGTTTATTAAATGAATTTAGATAAAAAGATTACATTTATGAAAGAGTAGTATTCTGTGATTTCTTCATTTACTATTGATAACTATAATAGAAACTAAGTATTACTGGAACAGAAATACATTTAGCATTCATAAATACTTAAATACATTACTTTCACTAGGTTAAATTCGTATAAGGAATAATTTATTTAATGTTAAGCAGATCAATTCCTTTATTTTAGTTATCAAGAAATCTCTAAAGTAAAAGAAGTTCTTTCAACTATTAAATTTCATCTTCAAGTTTTAATAGATGATCTACACTATGTATTGCAGAAACTTGAGCTTATGCTGCTTATAAAACATAACGAATATCAAGCTATATTAGCTTCAGCAAGAAATAAAACCCTATTATGCTTTCAGATTTCTTTATTCAAAAGTTTAAATAGACATATTATACCTTATATATTTTATCAAGCATATGATTATAAGTAAATTTCTGACCCAACTAATTTTCAACAGCCTTGTTATAAATTATATATAGACTTTTTAAATATACCTTGCTATTATCTTATGCAAGAATATCTGGCAAATAATCATATTCTATATTTGGACAACTTCTATAGTAAATGGTTTTTTAATGCTCTTGCTGAAGACTTTATTTAAGTTATATCATAATTTATTTTGAATCCTCCAATTATTAAACCTAATAAATGATCAACTGAAGTAAGGAATAAGTAATCAGTATCTTCTACTCAATAGGAACTCTTTTAGTTTGAAGTTGAAGCTGAATTTGGAATAAGAAAGCTAAAGACAAAGAAAAGGAAAAAGATACTTTATCTTTACAAAAGTGTACTCAGACTGGGCAAACTTAAAAGCTTAACATTTTTGAAGAGAATACAGTTGGCAATGATGGAGTAGCTAGTAGCTACTCAAATTCAGTAACTATAATAAAAACACTATTAACTGTACCAATATCCTAAAGCTTTTGCTAATCATACAATTCTACAATAATAAGAAGAGTAATTACTTACATATTAAGAGAGAAAAAAAGCTATAGCCCTACAAAAGAGGAAATAAGCTGATCATAAGCAAAATTTAATTGTTAGCTAAGTAAAGGTAACTTTAAAGAAATTTATTCTATATTGCCAATCTTTTTAAAAAGCAGCCCAAATCTAGACTACTCAAAATTTTCAGCTTTCTAACTTATTAGAAGAAAAACAGAATAAAGACACTAGTATTATAGATAATAAAAATAGTGATATTAATTCTGTAATGATACTTAGTGATACTGTCTAATATATGTAGAATTTAATAGTCTATATTCCATAAGTAGTCTATATTCCCTAACTAAATAGTATTATTACAGTAATTGCTTTGTATATTTCTTTTTTCTAAAGAGGTAAATTAAGTACAGGATATTAGAAGATAAATAATACATTTATTGTAT
>JAJDMX020000537.1:0-20979 GCA_022345685.2 Nothomitra cinnamomea | reverse complement strand
TCGCTATTTACAACCTGTGGCAATAACGAATTTACCTGTGGCATTAACGTTTTGCCCTGTAGCAATAGTGCGAGCCAATCCAAATGTGGGGTAATCACCAATTTCTTCCCTCTCACTTCGCCAGTTTGAAGCTTATCTAGAGATTCTTGCAGCATCCCCAACCCACCAACGACATTCACTTTCCCCAATTTCAAGCTCCCACTCGTCAGACCTCCTTCGAGATATTCCCAGAACATCCACTTCACATAATCTTCATTCTCTGGCTTCAGGTAGTCGTCCATGAATTGAACGAAGAACCCTTTCACTCCCGGTGGAAGGACTACCCCAGGCCGAACCCCCATAGTTGTCAGGAATTCTCCTCCCCCTTGCGACTCTAAGAGTTTCCCAATCACTACTTGATTAGCGGCTGTTTCCGAGGCACCAAAGACAGATTTGTAAGGGCCCAAGGCTAGCAAGTTATCGAATATCTTAGGCGAATGATAGTCCAAGACTTCTGCAGCACCAGCGTTCTTGACAGCTTCTTTGTTGTTTTCCGAAGCTGTTGTGATTACTTTGTACCCGGCCTGAGAAGTTAATTTGTTGAACTTTCAATTGAATTCAGTGGGTAGACACGTACCTGAGAGGCGATTTGAATAGCATAGAACCCAGTTGTGGAGGAGCCACCTCAGATGAGGACAGTTTCCTCCTTTGGCTTGGCATCTTTTGATGGCCTGTCGAGGTGAAACCTTTTGCTCAGAACCTAACTCATCTTCACAGAGTAATATACCACAGCCATCACATCCTCCACCGCCTCCGCCACCATCGCTTGGCTACCGTCCCCCAATCTCCCCTTGAGCTTCCACATCCCCGCCGGCCTTTTGAAGTCCTTGCTCGTTCTGAATCCAAGATTCCACGGCGCGAGGGCTAGCGTTGGGCCGTCATTGGGAGAACCTGCGGGTGGCGGGGTCGATGTTGCTTCCAGCAGCCAGAATTGGAGCGTGGTGGCATTGTACCTGTCGCGAAATGCGGGGGCGATGAAGACGAAGAGTTGGATCTTGTCGATGGTGAGGCTTGCGGCGTCTCTGAACACGAAAGGGAAGCGGGAGCGGGTGAGGTTGAGCGAGAGTTCGGCCGGGGTGCCGGGGACGGATTGCGGGGTGAAGAAGTTGTAGAGGCCATTGGGCTCGTGCCGGAGGCTTATGAGTCGGGCGAGACCATTTTGGGATTCAGCGAGGGAGATGGCGGCGAGGAGTTTATCTTTTATTTCTGACTCAACAGTTCGCCTGAGAGCGTCGCCGCCCTCTCTGGCGGTATAGCGGATGTGGATGATCAGGTCCGTCATCGCGCGATAGTCGAACGATTGAAAGGCTGACGGGAGCTGTACTCGCCAGGTACTAATGGCGCCGAGGCGTTCAAAGGGCAGAAGTCGCTCGTCACGAAAATTGCCTGGTTCGAAGAGCCCAGAGTCATTTTGTCCTGTGCTGGTGGCAATGGATTGGAATGCCCCGAAGCTGTCCGTGAATCGTGGGTCGTCGGGGCTGGTGCGGGCGTATTGCCCCCCCAAGAGGTATGACGAGGTACGCGTGGAGCCTTTGAGGTAGGATAGCGTGGCGTTCACACTAGTGTACGGACCGACGACGCAGGGAATAGTCAGGCTGACGCTCTTGATACGGCGCATGTACTGTCCCGAATAGGAGAGGTCGAAGATGGTTTCTGGGAGTGTAAAGAACGCAGACTGCTCCTCGCGAAGCTGCATCAGCGCCAAAGGGTCGAGCTGGGCGAGGGAGATGTTGGCCGTGATCTCGTACTCGCGGACATCCTGGTCCACATACGCCATCTCCATGCGCTTGAGGTCCTGGGAGAGCTTCTCCCCGGCTAGAAGGCCCTGTTTTAGGCTGTCCCAATAACCAAATTGGATGAAATCAGCGCTCTCAATGCCAAGCTCGTTGCAGTACGCCCGCTGCGCACGCTTTGCCACGTTGTACGCGAGCTGGTAGGAGTGGAAGTACAACTTGGAGAGCTGCCCGATGGTCCAGTCGTAGAGCTCAGCATTGGTGAGCTTCCCCCGCATAAAATCATCAATTTCTTTACTGTTCTGTGTCTGATTCTCGTGATTCTTTACTTCCTGCTGTGCAATGGCTGCGCGAACGTCTGCCGCTGCAATCTGGCTGTCCATTTGCTTCATCTCATTGGTAGCCAGCGTTTTCTGGAGTTCCCACTCATCCCTGCGCCGGTGATACGAGCCGAGCGTCGACGCCATGCTGCTTCCTTGCTTGATGAGGGTGCTATTCCTTGCAACGACGGCGGCGAACAACCGACTGGCTTTTCCAAAGAAGCTGCCCCCAATCGTCGCGCCGATGGAGAAGGGCGAGCTGACCTTGAAATCAGGGATGGTGAACATACCCCCGGCCAAGGCCAGCATCACTGATTCAATCGCAAGTCCGATCAAGATGGTGGATTCAAGCTTCATAGATACCGACTCCCAATCATTCATGAACGGTAGGCTGGCATAGTGATCATATCTAAACTGAATAGTGGTCTTTCCTCGCCTGAGCGCCTCAGCATTGTTGTTAGCTTCGTGGACTTGCTGGTCCTTGACTATCTTGATAACGTCATTCATGGACCTTTCGTGTTTCAACCGAAGAATGGAGAGGCTTTCTGCATCCTTCTTTTCCATTGCTGACAGCAAGGCGGAACCGAGCGCCTTGAGATCATTGCAGGTATCACGCGCCATCTGCAGCATGTACGAGAAGCGATGATGTGGTAGGGGCGCATTCATATCACTCAGCGCGCTGCTTATATCGACCCCAGATGCGGCAGCCTTGGCGAGAAGCATTGGGTCGATGGGCGGGTCAAACAGCGGCAACTGTTGCACAATGCCCTGAAGGTTCATGCAATTTCTGATCTTGAAGAGTCGATCGGCAACGGTGTCCCAGTACCCAAGCAGCTTATCATTCCTCGGGATACAGAAGAAAAGCATTGATGGGCGAACCGCCTGTGGGGAGTTGGACGGTGGTAGGCTTCGTGTGGCGTAGGTCGAGTTCGACGCCAGATCCTCGATGGGCACCAGAGCGTTGGAGACCGCGTCCAGTTGCGGCTCAAGCGTATTGAAGGTCTGGACTTTTGGGATCGCACGAGAGGGAATCTCGACGGGCATCTCCCCGAGAATCTGGGCTGCTAAGATGTAGATCTGTGTGGCCTCGTTGATCGACTCGATGGTGTTGCCTCGAAAGAGGCTATCCCCCCATGCAATAAGATTGTCCAGATACTTCATCACCACCATCTTCTGAAAAGCCGTTGTGCGCATTCTAGCAACGAGATATGGCTTGAAAGGGTCCTTGCGCCATTGATCCACACTTTGCTCAAGAGTCTTTAGCGCCGTCAGTTCAGCAGTGGTCATCTGTGCCAGGAGCCCTGGATCTCCCCGGCTGGCAAGGAATCGGAACAGCGCCGGTAAGGTCTGATTTGCGTATTCGTCTGAGGTAGTTTCGAAGAATTTCTTGGTCCTCCAGAAACGCTGGGGAGAGGATAGGGTGGACGTGTCCGTGGGGTCGAATATGTAATGAAACCACTTTTGCGCATCGGCGAACTTCTGGTTCTTGCTTAGTCGATCCGCTATCAGCATGGGAATGTGGAAGAACAGCTCCCAATTGTACACGGCGTACGGGCCGTCGTCAAAATCCACGAATTCCTCGGCGTACTGTCCGACTTCGTCCCTCACCACCGTGAAGCGGTTGGGGCCATAATCATCAAAGAAGGTGAGATGATCCTCTCCCTGGAGTTGTACCTGCCGCTGCATCAGGCCATCCACTCCATTGCGACTCAGCTCAGCGACGAAATTCTTCACGAACGGGTGGTAAGCGATACTGAATTTATACAGTGTTGTCTGGTAGAGATCGGAGGAAAGCGGGATTCGGTTACGATCCATGATGACTGAGGACGCCAATTGAAAAGATCTACCAATTGGTCTGGAAAGTTGGGGGGTAAAAGCGCCGCCAGCCCCAATGGCGGTCGCACGATTGAAACCTTTGGGAACCATCTCGCCCTGGTTCCAGGCAACCGACGGCGTGAACTTGAGCCCTCCCCCGGTCTTCACTGGATTCGGATACGGGAGGTCAAGTTTTGGGATTTGGGGCGTCTGTGCATCAATATACTTGCCAAGTGAGGATCCATCCATCCACGAAGGGTCAATCTTCCGGTCGATGGGGATCATGACGGGCGGCCGGTCTGTTTCTCTGGGTTCCACGAAAAAACAACGCTCATCGTGTTGGAAGAAGAAAGGACTCTGCGACATGTACTGAATATCCTGAGATGGACAAACAAGCTCGTATGGCCGACCTGGGTTCTTAGACAAAACACTTATCTTCTGATATCCTGATCCCTGGTAAGGGCCATAGAGGTCGAGACTACCTCCAATGCCGTAACCTTCATGATCGATTTCTCGAAGGGACATGTTATATACTTGCGTGTCTGGGTAAGGAGTGAGCTCAAAGGAGAAATCTATGGCCGGAATGAGTTGATGGGGAGCCCCATTGACGCTGGTGAAGTAGAAGGTTCCCACTCGCCAGCTGTCCGTGATGAATTGAATCTGGAGCTCTCTGCCGTCCTTCTGAACATAGCATCTGAGAGTTATGCTGCTCTTCGCATTCATATTTACGTCGTACTCAAGCAATGTTTCCGACGACGTCCTCTTCGCCGAGAACTTGTCACCATTGAGGACGCTCCAAGCAATCCCAATAGAAAAGTATGGTTGATTCTGCGCAATAGAATCTCCAGTCCCCGGCATTCTGATTTGGGCTGGATCTTGCTTCTGGGTGAAGAGTCCCCAGAAGAGGTGGAGTTTGCGGTTCCACACAACGGGCATGACATGGTCCCCCTCAATGTCTGCGTCGATCCTCATCCACCCTCCCTTCCACATAATGGAGTTGACTCTCTGCCGGTAGTAATATACGGGACGATCGATCCGAGTGCGCGCTATGACGTGCAGGATATCCACAGCAGGGAGTCCGGTATTGCTTGCCCCTTCCTCCTCGTGGAAGATGCTAACTACCTGCAGCCGTGAGACTTCGTCCATGCTCTGCAGGTAACCGTGGAATGCATTGGTGGCCGACTCCATCGTGAGGTCGGTCTGTTGCAAGGCGCTGTGCAACGCCTTGAAAAAGTCCGTCTGATCATCCCGCAGCTCCGGCTCCATGTAGTTCTCCGGGTGAATGAGAACCCTTAGATTCGCGCCGTGAACATTCTGACGTTTCATCCACGCCCACTCCTCCCAACGAGGATCCGCGTCAGTGTCAACTCTCACCTCCTTCTCGAGATTAGATATGCAGCGCTGCACGAAAAGCTGAGTGGAGCAGATGGCTTGCTTGATGCGTGAGGTCAATTGACAGGGGCCCATTTCTACATCAATGAGAAAGTACGAGAAGAGGTCGTTTGAATCGTGCCAGAATTGGTGGCCAGGTATCGCGGACTGACTCGCAAGTAGAAAATCTACGAGCGCGGCTCTCTGCTTCTCCCGGAGAATGTTGCGCAGCGGTCGAGCAATAGAATCCCAGGTGGATTGATCATATTTCGACTTGACAGCCTGGACTACAACCCGGGCAGTCGTGGTATCCGGTACGGGTTGGGCGAGTAGTTTTGCGTTGGGAGCAGAGCAGCCGATGACCTGGATGAGCTGAAGACAGTTTAGGAGAGCCGTCAAGGAGACCTCATCCTTGAACGAATTGGGGATGCTCAAATTGAGCCCTTGGGGGCCAGCGAGAAACAGGAGATCGCTCGAAGAGTACTTGTGGAGGTCTTCAAGGGGCTTAAGGAGACTGCCAAGCGTGACTCCAGTATTCCTAGCCCCGTTGAAAATAGAATCCAGGATCGCTTCGCCGCCGGGAATGGAGTCTCGTAGCAATACGAGAGAACGGAGTCGCTCCCAAGCCACAAAAAATGCTGTGGCATCGTCCCTCCGGTCGAGAGGAAGGCTGCTGAGGTCGAGCCAACCCTTTGTGGGGTCACTGGGGAGATTCCGGAAGAAGAATATCCACTTCAACTGCACCAGGGACAGACGGAGACGGGTAACAACCAGCGAGATTTTATGCAGAAGCTCAAATGCCTTGAATTGCTGGGAAAATAACTGTCTGGCGGGTAGGGTTTTCGAGGCACTTTCAATGAAGTTCGTGGCGTGAAACACAGGCCGAAGTGATGCCGCCGATGGCAGCAGTCGGGCCTGATCCAGAAGGAAATTGGTAAGTGAGCTCTCGATTCCAAAATTCTCGATCATGACCTGAGTGATGGACTGGTCGCTGAGGGTACGGGATAGGTAAGGAAGCAACTTTTGGAGCACGAAAGCAAAGCGTTTTCGAGGGCTAGTCTGCTCAGTTCCATCCGTCCTGGAGTCGAAAAGCTTCCCCACGTCCGTGCTGCTCAAGAACATATCCCCGGGATCCACCGTTCTCGTATCCGGCAGGGAGTAGAGGGCTTTCACTGCTTTGATATATAGCTCATGAGCTACAGCGTCTGGGGCGCCCGCTATTAAGGCGTCGCGTTGGGAGATTGTCAACGCTCCTTCGGCGTGTAGAAGAGCCTTAGAAGGATCATGGTAGACTGTCTGACGGAGAAGAAGAGGGATAGTAACGCCATCTGGAACCGCTGAGAGGGGGATGCTGTAAGTGGGGATCGAGAAACTGCGCAAGTTACGCGTGAAGAAAGACCGTGGAGCGTTGAAGAGTGTTACTACTCCATCCTTGACCTGCTGTGGAAGCTGGGCAGCGGCACCAATGAGCGTATCACGTTCTTGAACGGTCATCACGCCGCTAAAGCTCAGCTGAAGCGTTGCTGGGTCATAGGTCAGTTTGCTCTGCAGTTCCTTCGAGACGGGATATGTGGGGTCGTTTCCCCGAGGGAAGGTTGGGCCTGCAGGCAGCGCGGGAGATAGCAAAGTGCCGTAGGGCGTGCTCTCGTTGAGGGCGCCAATGGTCTGGGCGATTATTGATGAATCCAGAGACAGCAAAGCCAGCTTCTTCTTTACCCAATCGCCCTTCTCGTCAACCAATTCTGGCTGATACGTGTTCTCCAAGGCAATCTTTTGAAGACGTGATCGGAGATCATCAAGCACAGTGGCAATAACGCTTTCACCAGGGTGAACACCGGATGTGACGTTGAAGTCATGTCGCAGAAGGTAGTTGAGCTCCGGAAGACTGAATCCGGAGCCAAGAACAGCTCTTGTTCTTGCGACAAATTGCACGGTCGCTCCAGGATTGCCGAATGGGTTCCTGTCTATAAATTTAAGGAGAAGAAGATAGTCTTGGACTTCGACTTCAAGCGCCCGAGCAAGAACCGCGTGGCGGTGCATGATGGATAGATTCCTGACAGAGACGTCGGTTGTGTTAACCACGCCATCGACACCGATCAAGAGTTTCAGATCATTTGATGAGATGCTCAGTGCCGCCGTGATCGAGGTTGCATGGCTATCGAAATCCCCCGGGACGGAGGTGGAGCTTGCAGGAAGTTTGAGTTCTGGTTGCCCCGTGACCGTGCTATTGTTGAAGACACGGTCGAACTGCGATTTTGGCTGGGCCACGTCCTCTCCGACGGTATGATCTGTGTATGCGGCGGTCTCCAGGTCTTGAAAGAAAGAAGCAACAGTCTCGACGGACAGACCGAGCTGCGAGCAAAGCAGATGCACGTGAGCAATATCCACAAGGAATTGGTCTGTGATGTCAAAAGGATGCGTGGCCAGCGCTCTAAAGACCTTTGCAAGATCCATCATCGACCATTCCGGCAGCCTCTTCCATAGCCTAATGAAACGGCTGATACGGTGAAAGTGCAGGTCTAGTGTAAGGCCAGCAATCTGCAGCTGCTTGAGCTGGCAAGTGTCAGGCGGATATCCGTCGCGGACTTCTATGGCCGGAGCAAAGTTGGAATCGAAAATCGGGGCGATTTCGAGAAGGTTGAGCAGGTCCGCATAAGACAGCTCTGATTGTTGGAGAAAGATATCGACGCGGCTGACAAGTGTCTGCTTCCATTCACCCGCCACAATGGGCGACAGCTTGTCCGCAGGATCTTGAATTGCGTTTGCCGGGTCTAGAGTGGACTTGCGGAAGCCCCACAGGTTCCAGATGCCTGGGTTAGTGGAGCCCATTTGACCAGTAGTGGTGCCTTTGATAATACTTGACTCTGGCACCGAGATTCCCAAGTACTCGATAGCAGAGGCAGGAAGTAGCTGCGCGGACGGAGGACCGGGAGGTCGAAATTCCTGCATCAGGCTTGACCGGTCAACGCTGAGATACTTCAGGTAAGTCCTCACAGCCTCCCAAGACAAGCTGAACGGGAGCCGAGCTGGATATACTTGTTGATCTAGAATAGCGTATGCTCCAAAATTTGCGTACTGTGGGAGGGCTGCTCGCTCGGCAGCGGTCCCAGACGTCTGGAGACTCCGGCTCGTCACGCTGATTGTGGAGTTCTCCTGTTCGACATTGAAGGTATAGTTGGGTTCGTCGATCTTCCAACGAGTGTCCCGCGTGACGACAGTCACAGTCGCAAAAGGCGACAGTGGCGGATTGAATGATGCACGGATAGTGTCGACTATTCCCTGATTGAGGGCCGTCGCCGCTGTACTAGGGAGTCCAAACTGGACAAACGCTATGGGAGGACTCACTGCGTTTTCGAGTATTTCGATGGCGAGATCAATGTACGGAAGAGGCGTGTTAGTGTTCTCACAGGTCAGCTCAATTGCGCCTATATCGGGCCGCCGTTTGAACAGAACATCCTTGGCGTTTGTGGTTCCCTGAGTGCGATCTTTGAGGAAGTGCAAAACATCAACAAGGTACGCCGCTGGGCTGTCCATGGAACGGCACCCGTCGCAAGAGCACATGTCCGTGGATCTGAACAAAGTGGCCCAGTCAGGAACTCCTTCTGGCGGTTGGCTGGCCAGGTTAAGCGCGTAGTTGGGCAGAGATGCGATGGGGTTCTTCGCCGCAAAGGAGCCGAAGTTGACAAGCATGTTGAATGCCATGCTGTGGGTGTACTCGGCGCGGTCATAGATCTGCTGCGCTTCCCTCGCACCTCCGACCGCTTCGCCATATTTCCGAGTGAACGCGGCGGATCCCATGCGAGCAATTTGCTGAGACGATATGATGCCGCTGTTCAGAAGGGGACTGATCTGACCGTACCGCGGCGCCACGGCGGATAACCGTTGGATCGCTCCGACGTTCGATAGGAGAGCCTTGGGATTCCCGACACCAACCAGCGCGTCCTTGTTTTCCGATCTGGTGACAAATTCAGATATACGTGGCCCTCTGACGTTGAAGCTTGTATTTCGTTTTAAGAATGTTAGGATATCCTTCTTGTCAAGTGGGTTCTGGAACTTGGTAGCATCGTCGGCATCGCCCAGTCGATGCATCAAGAAATTCGTGGGGGCAGTGTCCTCGACCAGATTGCTCATCGCCCTTGCGTATGTCGTGGCTCTGTCCTGCTCGTTGTCGCCGGGGATCTCAGGTGGGACGCCAATCCCAGGGGTACGGAGTATCTCCATCCAGTCCTTTTCACGGAACTTTGCAAGGTCATTGAATGATTCTAGCTGTCCAGCGGCCTGCTGCTTTACCAAATGCTGTACGAGTGGAGCATGGTTCAGCGTCAGCGTACCAAGTTGAACAGCGAAATTCAGAGATTTGGCGTGATCCTTCGTCTCAGGTCTCGCTGCGATATCGGACCAGAAGCCTTCGGCCGTTTTTGCGTTGGAGAACGCATGCATGACTGGAGTGGGGTCCGGTATGACCTCCTTCAAAGCCTGCCCGGCTTTGACTGGGCTTGCTACCTCCGTGGTGACGCCAGCGGCCACTTTGATCCCAAGACCCTTGAGCCTCTCCACTGATAAGACGAGGACGTTTGCCGAGAGGGAGATAATGTTCTCGCCTACAGCCTTCTTGAGCGTGTCGATCATGGTCTGGGCATCATGTTGCAACAGCGCTGTCATGTCCGTGGAGAATCCCTCTCTGAAGAGACCGTAAAACACCACCGGGGATACGGCTTGGGATTCGGCCCTGCCAATCTTGGCGAGACTGTGGGCTTTTGCCAACAGCTCAAGACGGGCCCTGTCGGCCCCGGTCTCACCCACAAGAAAGCTGAAGTCCTGCCGATCCGCATTTTCTATCAGGTCCGACGGGTCCACGCTGTCCAGCACGGGCTTAATCAGGCTCAGGAGCTTATCGTACTCTGGCTCGCCGAGCACGGCTTTACCTCCGAGCACCAGATCAACAGTTGCTGCGGCAGGTGCATTGAAAAGTATGGCAGAGCTGGCGAGGACCTCTCCAGTTTCAGGGCTCCGCGCGCTGACGCGCAGGTCTGCCGTACCCTTTTCCGCGCGGCGGAATTGGCTCGGCGAGTACTTTATCAAGTAGTGGCCACCGGCATCCGTCTTGGTCGTGTTGAGCGGTTCTTCGCTCCGTAGGTCGACATCGACGGCGCTGATGGGGAAATTCGGCACGCCTTTGCCGTTGACTGTGCGGAGAAAGCCTTCGACGGAATATGGCAGGCCTTCGAGGTCCGGCGTGACAGTTACAGCTTGAGCCATTGGGGAAGAGTGATGCCGAAGGAGAGGACATCAATCGATGCGGCCGGAGCTGGAGATTATACTGGGATAAGGCCGTCAAAAGAGAAGAGAGGTTGGGGGCCAAAGTGATGCCCATGACGCGGAAAGTGCCATGGAAGAGAACCAGAATGGAAAATCGGATAGTTCCGGCGGTCGCCTGGCTGAGGTGAAGAGCATCCCGGCATTAAAAAGGAATTCACCACGCCCAGGGGGCTAGAACGTGGTTCCGGCGGTCGCCAAGCTGAGGTGGATGTGACTGGAGTGCATGGGGAGCTTGGCGTCCGAGCTGAAGGCATCTCGGCATTAAGAAGAAATTCAACACGCCAAGGGGCTAGAGCGTGGTTCCGACGATCGCCTGGCTGAGATGGATGTGATTGGAGTGCATGGGGAGCATGGCGCACGAGCTGAAGAGCATCCCCGCATTAAAAAGAAATTCACCACGCCCAGAGGCCTAGAGCGTGGTCCAGCTGCCTGCCATGCTCTTTCGTTGTGGGAGATGGTAATGTTCTGGCCCAGTCGTCAACATTTACTGTTGGTCAACTAGAATGTTCGATTGACCAATTTGATAATTCGGTTGGTCAATTGAATATTTTGTTGGAAATAATGCTGGAGGGCCGTGTTAGAGCGCGCGGCGAAATATGTTAGCGACAAGAAGTCACCAGCAGCTTTACTATTTTCGTCGCATCGGTGACGAACTTCCCGGAAGACTATATAAACAGGCTGTATTTACGAAATTGTTAGATAGAACGATGCCCATTATATATACGGATTTACAGCAATTTACAACAAATGACATGCACTTGTTGTTAGTTTAGCTGTTGATAGTTTATGAATTTACTACAGTCCTTCGTCAACATCTTCCATTCGTCAATTCGTGCCTCAATTGATTAACTGTCAACTTGACGACTGGGTCGGAACGGTTAACGGTGACTGGAGTGCTTGTCCGTGCAGGACGTTGGAGCCGAAGGACATCACCGCATTCAAAAGAAGCTGCCGCACCCGGAGTGTCGTCCGTTCCAGCCGCTTGCCTTGCTCTTTCATCGCGATACGGCCACTCTGCTCAGCCACATCGCACATGATGGAGCAGAAGCGCGGCAACCCCGGCGAGAGAAATGTGCTGCCCACCATCACGCTCCCAAAGGGCGGGGGCTCGCTGCAAGGCTGTGGGGAGAAGTTCTCGGCGAACCCTGCCACGGGCACTGGGTCCATGGTTGTGCCCCTGGTGACGAGCGCCGGACGAATGGGCTTCGGTCCGTCCCTTAGCCTCGCGTACGGCTCCAGCGTGGGCAACGGTCCATTCGGCTTCGGTTGGGCCCTGTCGCTGCCCTCCATCACGAGAAAGACCAGCCGGGGCATCCCCAGGTACTGCGATGCCGAGGAGTCGGACGTCTTTGTTCTGTCCGACAGCGAGGACCTCGTCCCCTTCCTCGACGCCAACGGCGCGCGCTTCGAAGATGTCACCACTCTACCGGGCTATACCATTCACCGCTACCGCCCTCGCATCGAGGGTGGTTTCAGCCGCATCCAACGATGCACCAGCCGCACGGAACCAGGAGACGTCCATTGGCGTGTCTACAGCTCCGACAACGTGCTTTCGATATACGGCATCAACTACGACTCGCGTATTCACAACCCCGAGGACAAGACGCAGATTTTCTCCTGGCTGCTCGCCGAGACCCGCGACTTCAAGGGGAACGCAATACTGTACGGCTACATCAGAGACAACGCGGCTGGGCTTGACCTGTCAAAGCCGCACCAGCGCAACAGGGGCACTACCGGTGATCCTCGTCGCTCTTCGTCCCGCTACCTGAAGTCCGTTCGTTACGGGAACACGAAGCCTCTCCTGGACGCGGACGGCAACAGGCCGCACCTGCTGCCCTCAGAGCTCGTGAAGAGCACCAAATGGCTCTTCGAACTCGTCCTCGACTACGGCGAGCACGACCTCCTCAATCCGCTCCCGACCGACGCGGGCAGCTGGGTATACCGCGCGGATCCCTTCTCCACCTACCGCGCTGGCTTCGAAGTTCGCACCACACGACTGTGCAGACGATTCTTAATGTTCCACCATTTCGAGCTCGAGGAGGACGTCGGCACCGATTGCCTCGTTTCCTGCACCACTCTGAGCCACGAGTCCTACGGGAGTCCCTATTCATTCCTCCGGCGTGCCACTCGCTCCGGCTTCAAGCGCAATCCGCGAGACCGCTCGAGGTACATCCGGCTGGACCAACCGCCGGTAGATTTCGAGTACTCTCTGCCCAGCATCCAGGAGGCCTTGAAAACACTCGACGCCGCCTCGCTGGAGAATTTGCCCGCCGGCCTGGCGACCCCAGGCACGAGATGGATCGATCTGTACGGCGAAGGTATTTCCGGCGTGATGACAGAGAGCCCGGGCGCCTGGCATTACAAGAGAAACTTGACGCCGATCAACCCGAGCGTGGACATGGAGACGGGAATTCCAAATGCGCTCTTCGGGCCCACAGAGTGCGTCTCCGAGACGCCGAATACCAATCCGTTTGGCATCGCCCAGCTGCTGGAGCTCCGGGGCGACGGTAGAATTGTCAACGTCGTCGATGCAGACCACCCGCTCGGCTTTTACGCTGCAGATGGCAAGGACGGCTGGCTGGCGTTCGAGCCCTTCTCTAGCACCATGAACTGCAGCACACACAGCCCAACAATCCGATACCTGGACCTCGATGGCGACGGTATTGCTGACGCACTCATTGAGGACGAGTCGGTGTTGGTGTGGCATCCGTCCCTCGAGAATGGCGGTTTCGGCGGCCCGTTGCCCATTTCATCTGCCATTGACGAAGAACTAGCTCCCCGCCAACTCCTGTCAAACGCCGAGGAGTCCATCTACTTCTCCGACATGACCGGCGACGGCCTCTCGGACGTCGTGCGCATCCGCAACGGCGAGGTATGCTACTGGCCGAATCTGGGGTACGGCAGGTTCGGGGCGAAGATAGAGATGGACGATGCGCCGCTGTTTGACTACGACGAGCAGTTCAGTCATCAAAGGGTCATTCTGGCGGACGTTGACGGGACGGGCACGGCGGATATAATATACCTCCACTCCAACGGCGCGCGGGTCTATCTCAACCACTGCGGCAATGCTTACGGCCCACCGCGGACGCTCTCTGCCTTTGCATCCCCAGTACGTACGGCAAATATAACCGCCATCGACTTGCTTGGCAACGGCACGCAATGCCTTGTCATGTCCACGCCCGGCTGCAGCCTCGGACCGGCTGTACAATACCTCAGCCTCGTCGGTCCGAGCAAGCCCTTTCTCCTGACCAGGGTTACCAACAACGTGGGCGCCACCACTTCTATCACTTACGCGCCCTCGACAAAATTCTACCTCGCAGCCGCCCGCGCGGGACGGCCGTGGATCTCGCGACTGCCGTTTCCCGTTCAGGTGGTGGAGAGCGTGCAGACACAAGACGATGTCTCTCGGAGCATTTTCAAGACGCGCTATGCCTATCACCACGGCTTCTACGACCTAGAGGAGCGCGAGTTCCGCGGATTCGGCATGGTGGAGCAGTGGGACAGCGAGGCTATATCATCAGTGTCGATGACGGGGCCTCTACCGCCGAGCAACAACTTGGCGCCCGAACACATGCTGCCGCCGGTGCGCACAAAGAGCTGGTTTCACACCGGGCTGTCCGTCGACGGCGCTAACTTGGCGTTTCTGTATCGGCCCGAGTACTACAGCGATGCGGCCACAGCCTCTTACGCGCCATCCGGGGCCCTGCTGCCAGACTCGGAGATCCCTCCCGGCCTCTCCGCCGAAGAGAGGCGCGAGGCGGTCCGCGCACTCAAGGGCGGCCTCCTGCGCCAGGAAATATACAGCGAGGATGCCAACGCTGCCTCCCCAGCGGCCAGTGTGGCGCGAGCGAAGCGACCGCACGCAATCACGGAGACGAACTTCGCGGTCACGCTGGTGCAGCCGCGGGGAGGCAACTTGTTCTGCGTGTTCCAGCCGCAGAAGAGCGAGGAGGTGACTCTGCACACGGAGCGCAACGCGGCCGACCCACGCATCCAGCATTCCATGGTGCTGGAGACTAACTCGTACGGGCATGTGCTGAAAGAGGTGGCCATCGCGTACGGGAGGCTGGTCCGAGATGCAGAGCTGCCAACCGACTGGGATCGCGATGTGCAGAGCCAGACGATAGCGACGTACACGGAGCAGCAGAAGACGAACGACGTGGACGACACGGTGCGGTGGCCGTTCAGCTACCAGCTGCCGGCAACGTGGGAATCGCGGTCATTTGAGCTGACGGGCTTCGGCCTGACCGCCGCCAACGGACTGTCCCCGATCAGCAGCTGGACGCGCGACGGCTTTACACGACTCCGTTCAGCAGAGACGCTCGGATTCGAGCAGCGGGCCAACGGGGCGCGCCCGCAAAAACGGCTGCTCAGCTGTACACGGACGCTGTTCTGCAAGGACGACCTCACCGGTCTCCTACCCGCGGGACGCCTCGACGGCCTGGCGTTGGGCGGGGAGACGTATACACTGGCACTCACCGACAGCATCGTCGCGGGAAGCCTGACGCGGAACGGCCAGCCGCTGCTCGACGACTTCGCGGCAGCCCTGACGAGTGTCGGGCCGAGCGGGGGCGGCTACATGTCCAGCGGCCGGCTGAAAGCCGAGAGAATGTTTCCAGCGTCTGATCCCGATGGGCAGTACTGGATACCGTCCGGGCGTAGCTTCTTCGATTCCAAAGCGGGCGGCAACGAGGCTGCCATCGCCCGGGCACACTTCTTCATCCCACGCCGCCACCGCAACCCGTTCGGGGCTGAGGGGCTGATCGCCTTCGACAAGTACGACCTGCTTCCGGTCGATGCGCGCGACTTTGTCGGGTGCCGCATCTCGGTTGGCGAGCGCGATGCTGGCGGCAATATACTGCGCGCCGGTGTCGACTACCGCCTGATCCACCCACGCATCATGACCGACGCCAACGGCAACCGCACCGAAGTGGCATTCGATGCCCTGGGCCGTGTGGTTGGCAGTGCTGTGAGGGGCAAGGTCGGCGAGGACATCGGTGACAAGCTGGTGGGCTTCGACGAAGACCTGGACGACAGTACGGTCGTCGCCCACATGGCGACGCCGCTGGCCAATGCGGCTGACCTGTTAGGGACCGCTACAACGCGACACATGTACGATGTGTTCGCCTACATGCGAACGAGCAGCTCGGAGCATCCGGAGCCGTGCCGGTCATACTCGATGACCCGAGTAACGCATGTGTCCGACCTGGCGGCCGGCAAGACGACCGAGATCCTGCACAGCTTCACCTACGCCGACGGCCTCGGGCGTGCCGTGCAGACCAAGTCGCTGGTCAACGCTGGTCCCGTCCCGCAGCGCGATAATGCCGGCAGCATTCTCCTCGACGCTGATCAGCAGCCCGTCTTGACGCCGCACGACGTCAGTCCGCGATGGGCCGCCAGCGCATGGATCATCTACAACAACAAAGGCCTTCCGGTGCGCCGGTTCGAGCCCTTCTTCACCGACCGCCACGCCTTTGAGTTCGACGTTCGAATCGGCGTCAGCGGTGTGGTGTTCTATGACGCCCCCGGCCGCGTGCTGGCGACGTTGCTGCCGGAGGGCATCTACTCCAAGGTGCTCTTAAGTCCGTGGAAGACAGTCACTTGGGACGAGAACGACACCGTGCTGGACGATCCTGGTGCCGATCCGGACATCCAGCAGTACGTGAAGCCGTACATCGACTCGCTCCCGCTCGGATGGCAGACGTGGCACACGCAGCGGGTCGACCGCTCTCGTGGCGCGGAGGAGAAGGAGGCGGCGGACAAGGCGGCGGCGCATGCGCGGACGCCCAGCGTGGCTCACCTCGATTCGCTGGGGCGCGCATTTCTGGCCGTCGAACAGAGCAAGGTAAACTGTCCTGGGCATCCCCTGCACGGCACGGATGAGAAGCTCTACTCGCGCTCCGAGCTGGACATCTCCGGACTGGCCCTCGTCGCGCGCGACTCCATCATTACGCCCGCGAATGGCCGCGGGCGCATTGTCTCCAAAATCACCGTCGACATGCTCGGAAAGCCGCTGTATAAGAACGGCCTCGAGAACGGCGAGAGCTGGTCGCTGTCCAACATCTACGGCAAAATCATCTACGCCTGGAACAATGACAGCGTGCGTATTAGCTCCCAGTTTGATAGAGCTGGGCGGCCCACGCGGACGCTGGTGCTGGGCGATGCCATGTCTGCTGGCGGCGCGACGCGCGAGACCGTGCTCACTCGCACGATATACGGCGACAACCACTGGGAGGCAGCGCAGCGTAATCTGGTCGGCGAAGTGTACGCGACGGCGGATCAGGCCGGCTTTGCGACGACGGAGCGGCTAGACTTCAAGGGCATGCCGCTAGAGAAGACGCATCGGGTTGCCGCCGAATACAAACTGTCGGTCGACTGGTCGCCCCTAGAACAGGTCATCCCCGCCGCTCCCCAGCAGGCCATCGATCGGGCAGCGCTGGAGAGTGCGCTGGCAGGCTTCTTGCTGCCAGAGGGCTTTACCTCGACGTCCAGATTCGATGCTATGGGGCGGCTGTTGTCTCTGGACACACCGCATACGCCTGCCATTCAACCGAGCACTATTCGCCTTGAATACGACGTGCAGATGCTCGCCCGTATAGATTTAAACCTCCAGCACGAGGTCAATGCTAGCGGATTGCCCGTCTGGACTCCCTTCATCAAGGTCCTCAAGCTTAACGCCAAGGGACAGAAGCTGTCGACCACTTTCGGCAACGATGTCGTCTCCACAAACGAGTTCAACGCCGTCAATCAGCTTACGGGACGGTTCCTTCGCCGGGATGCATCCAGGCTAGATGCGGACCTTATGAACCTCCACTTCACATATGATGCCGCGGGCAACGTGACCAATCTCCGCGACGACGCCAAGCAGACGTACTATTTCGCGGGTGACGTTGTTACACCGACGAATAGCTACGTCTATGACTCGAACTACCGCCTCATCCAGGCCATCGGTCGCGAGCATGTCGGCCAGACTGGCGGCGCCCCGACCGCTTATGGCGCGTTCGACACCTCGCGGTTCGGGCCGCATCCAGGGCAGGCGGAGGCAATGGCCGGATACACGGAACAGTACGTCTACGACTCGGCGTCCAACATCAAGCAGATGCGGCACATCGGCTCGCGCGGCGGATGGACTCGCAATTTCTCCTACGAGGAGCGTGGGAGCGTCGTTGGGGAGGATGACGTCTCCAACAAGTTGAGCTTCGCGACGACCGGAAACGTTACAGAAAGATTCTCCTATGATCGGCTGGGGAATACGACCCACTTTCCCCATCTAGGCGGCACGGCGGGCGAACAGAACGCGAAGTGGGACTTTCTCGGCCAGCTGCGGGAGCTGGATCTCGGCGGGGGAGGCAGGGCCTACTACACATACAATGCGGCTGGCAACCGTGTGAGAAAGGTCATCGAACGAAATCCGGTGCTGAGTGAGGAGAGACTCTACCTCGGCGAAGTGGAGCTGTTTCGCAAGAAGCGCTCGGGGGATATATTCTTTGAACGGGAGAGCCTCCACTTGAACGACGACAAGAGGCGGATTGCCCTCGTCGAGACTCGCACGAGAGACGATGACGGCACGGATAGATCCCCTCGGCGGCTGATCCGCTACCAGTTTTCCGGCCATCTGGGTTCAAGCGTGCTCGAGCTGGATGACCGGGCCCAAATCCTCAGTTTCGAAGAGTACACACCCTACGGCAGCACCACCTACCAAGCAACGGACGCAAACCTCGAAACCCCCAAACGGTACCGTTTCACCGGTAAGGAGCGCGACGAGGAGAGCGGGCTCGAGTATCATGGCGTGCGATACCTTGCCCCTTGGTTGGGACGGTGGATCAGCCCCGACCCTGGAGGAGCCGCCGCCGATGGACTGAACTTGTATTCCTACGCTGGAGCGAATCCGGTGCGCTTCACTGACCCGACGGGCCTAGCGGGCGAGGACGAGATTAATGGCCCCTATTTCGGCCCGACAACGGTAGAGCGAGGAGTCATCGACAAATTCGGCGATGAGCACGAGAAAATCACCATCCAAGAAAACGACGCGCCAGGATCGACATCGTACGGTGGGACGAAGAAGGATCCCATCCCCGTGCCCGAAAAGTTCCGCGTGGCGCGTGCAATCAGCGCTGCTAACAAGACGTTTATGCTCAAAGTCCAGAATGCACTCCTCGGGCCGTCTGTCCAGTTCGAGCACACGGCCCAGCGCCCGCCTGTGAGTCTCGAAACTCACCCCGAACTTCTCTTCACTCGGACCTTCGCCGAGCTCGACGAGATGGCGCTCATCACGAAGGCGGCCGTCGACGAGGTGGGACCTAGGGGCAGCCTGTCACTAAAAGATTACAAGAACGCCGTCAATACCAGGATCTGGCAAATCATCAAATATGGGCTGGGAGAGAGAGGGGGAAAAGAGGCATATGTCAATGAGGTTAACAAAGCGGCAGCGATTGTGAGAAAGGCGTTTGAGTTCAATAGAGCACCCATCGTGGAGGGTGGGCAGACGAAGTTAGTAGGAAGGTCAGGCCCACCACCAGAAGCAGGGGGCGGGACTCCATCCCCCGCGGCACCCGCCGAACCTACCGCCCCAGCAGCGCCATCCCCTGAAGCAACTGCCACCCCTCCCTCTTCTAAACCCGCCGTTGAAGCCCTGGAGCCCGTGCGGCCCTCTGCCTCAATCACCGAACCAATGCCGGAATCCCCCGGCATCGGTTCGGTGGTTGGAAAAAGTATCGCAGTTGCCCAGGCGGCGGCCCAAATCGGCAACGCCGTCGACCAGTTCCAACAAGGCCACACCGCCGCTGGAGTCACAACGCTCGGGGTCACCGGCCTGACCCTCGCCGTCACGACCAAATGGCCAATCGTTGGAGAGATCATCTTTCCCGTCGCCATCATTCACACCAAGGTCACCCAGCCGGAAGTGGAGGATAGAGCAGCAGGGATGTATCGGGATATGCTGGACTCAGGCCATAGCGAGTTAGCGGCGAGAGGTGTTTTCTCGGCTGTGAGTACGGCGGATATATTGAAAGCGACGGTGTGGGACAGTACGATTTCTGGGTTGCAGAAGGGAAGAGCGGCGATAGGTAAGATGTTGCAGTAGAGAGATGTCCCAGGTTGGGAATTCGTTAGGGAAATCGGGTAGACGTAGTTCATGGGATATTGCGCAGTCATGTGATCTTGCCCAAAATCTTGGCGACCCATCGCCAACCCCTTTATCTCGCCCCAACCTCTTCGAAGTGCCAAAAGAATGACATAGACCGTGAAACTAGCATCACTTGTGCCCTTGAAGGCTATCGTGGGGGCAAATTTAACTCTCTGCGTCAAGCAACCATTAATTGAATGATTTCACCCCAGACCTTTACCTATCGAGCAAACGGAGGCCGATCGTATCAGGAAGCTCATGTCAACGAGCAGGCCTGTATACTAGCTGAGGAGGAGGTTCTGGTGGTCTGGATAGCAGAATGGGCAGCCCAGAACTTTTCGATTCAGATGGATATGCTCAAATCAATGGCAGAGCACCTGATTGCGAATGGCTTGGGCAAGCTCATTGTGATACCACTCCCTTTCATCTGCTAAGCCATGCCTAGCCCAGTTAGCTTATTCAACCTCACCAGCACCTGTGAAAATGAGCGTACTTTAGGCGAAGTTCGCACGGCTATGATGACTCCAAAGCGCCCTAGGCACGCTCCGACAAGACGTCACCATTAGCCAAGTCCGACGCCATCCATAGACCTCGAATTACTAGAGGCGATAGAGGAGAGTATAGATATGGAAGGATCTTCAGATAGCGGAATTAGTGCCCATATTAAGCTTGCTACGTACGTCTAAACGTAACTAGGTAGAAAATTTGAGCAATATCCCATGATCAACGTCTACCTTTAACAATTAAGAGAAATCGTTCCCTGTATCCCGTGATCCTGTCTCCGGCCCTGGCGCTCAGTAAGGTCCGAGAAGTCCAATAAAAGGTATCCGATCGGCACCATCACCTTGCTGCCCACAATATTGTTGACTCATCGACTTCACACAATTGGCCCACAAGGAAGAAAATGGCATTGAATAGTCTCAGACCTGACCTGCCGTTCTAGCGCTATTACATTAATCCGCCCCCTACTATCGGTCGACGAAGTGATCCAGCCCCCCAAGTCGAAATCAATTTTATAAGTAAGGTACTGTAACTGCAATTGCATATGTTATAATATTGGTATTGATATTGATACTGCAATGGAAGAATACAGCCTCAACACTATGGTATCCAAAAAGTGGGGTAGAGATATATCTCCTCTTCTTTCCCTTTCATTCTACATCAAGGCCTTAGGGTTAGGGTTAGGGTTATAATAATTTGAAAGTGGGTATTTCATATCATGGTGTAGACATAGAGGGACGCTGGTACAGAAGGCAGA
>JAJDMX020000536.1:0-20988 GCA_022345685.2 Nothomitra cinnamomea | reverse complement strand
TAGAAAACAAAACTTCTTTAGAGTTAAATTATTACAACATTATATATAAAGAGTTTTTAATTAATAAAATTTACTAATTGAACTTTAAAAGAGTTTTAGTTACCTTTAGTGGTAATTACTAGTTTGTTTATTATTACTTTTATTATCAATAATTACTATGAGTAACTGCTAGTTTAAAGTTATAGCTATGTCTATTATTAGAAATAATAAGGCTATCTTAGCAATTATGATAATATTGTTTAGTTCTTAAGAGATTTTGAAGAATAGTTTCTTATTTTACTATTAGAATAAGTTCTTGTTAACTTTTAACAACTTTTAGCTAGAATTAGGTACTCAATAACTTAATATAAAGTATTAATATACTATATAAGCATTTAAATAATATAATGACAATATAATCTCTTTTATTTACCTTTCTATTAAGTACATAAATTTATACTAAAAGTTCTTAGACTTCTAACTAGAATTTAATTAAGTAAGCTACTAAAAACAACTTACCTTAGCCACTTATACTATTATAATAATTCTTTACACACAAGTATTTATACTATTAGAGAAAGATATTTCTATATTATATATTACTGAGTATATTACTTGATTAAAGTCTATAATATACTGAATTAAAAAAAAATTTGTTTATAAGTATAATTATAATCTTAGTAAAAGTTATAAATTTAAAGATCTGTATTTTGAAGATATATTTTATACTAAATAGTCAAAAGTAATTACTGAAAAAATTATAACTAAGATTCTTAAAATAGTATAAAAGAATTATAAAAGCAGAGAGATAACTACAAAAGAAATTAAGTTTTCTGTAGGTATTTTAGAAATATTTATCTTACAAATACTATATAAATAAAAGTTAGAAAAGTTCAAGTTAATTTAAAAGCTAGGCCAAACAAAAACTATATATAATATATACTTTAAATTTGTATTAGAGTATAAAAATAAAACCTTAGAAAATTAAAAGAATATTATTTGTTTAGATAAGACTAGCATTATATTAAGAAATTGATATAAATCAAATCAAATATAGAAATTAAAGTGAAATAATATAATAACACTATTATTTAAACTTGCTTGAAAAAAAGCTTCTAAATTTATATTTTGGAGTTATGTAACAATCCAACTTTAATAGAGTCTCATCTTTTAATCATCTTAAGTATTTAAGTATATAGCAAGCTATTTGTATAGTAACCATAAGATAATTATATTAGTTCTATATACTAAAATAGTGAAATGGTTCTACTGCAACTATGTTGAATAATATCTTGAATGATGATTCTTAATATAAAGCTTAATTGTTAAACTAATAAAACATTTAGTAGAGAGGGAAGAAAAGATACTTTCCTTAAAATCCCAACATAGTATTTATAGTTATCTTTTCACTAATCTCCTAACTACTTACCAATAGAAGACTTATATCTTTTAATGTGCATACTTCTCAATATAACTTACAATATAGTTCATACTGAGTTCAGAAATAAAACCTAAGTTATTATGACTCATAATTCCCTGCCTATATCCAAGCTGCCTACTATATTCAGCTAAGATGTTTTTCAGTTACCAAGTGTCTTTCAGCTTCCTTGATTTATTCTTCACATTTAATGGTTCCAAGTTCTTAGATCGTGGAGCTTCTAGTTAGTTACTTAGCAATTATATGACTAGCTAAGATTATTGCCTTAACTGGGGTATAGGTAATTTATTAAGTTGTTGTAAATTGCACTCTTAGTGTTAAAAGTGTTAATTGCACAAACCTTACTTTAGTTTCTACTTGCTTTCAGCAAGTGCTATTTATTCTTGTATTTAGTTCATTCTTGCTAAACTGTATATACTATTTCTAATTTTATGAAGTTGTAATTTGATTCAATGGTAATTGCTATTACCCTTAAATCTCTAATGTTATTCTAATAAGGCTCAGAATATTTGTAATAAGTTGTTTTTCTTATAATAAAAAAAGATTTAAGTATATTTAGAAACTAGAAATAATATAAAAGTAAAAAGTTATAGCTAAAGAGTTGAACATACTTAATATTGTTTAAGAACCTAAAATAAAAGTTTAGTGAGAACTTAATACTGCTATAAAATATCTAAATATTAAATATTAAGTACTAGAGAAAAAATCTCTAATGAAAGTTTACTTCTGAAGTTAGCAAGCTAGTATATAATATTAAGACTAGAAGTATTAATTGATATCAATATAGAAAAGTTATTTTAATGAAGAAGTTTATTTTATTTACTAAGAAATGTGTAAAAGATAAATTAAAAACTTTAATATAAGAAGATAATGTTCTTGTACATATATATTATTCTTAGGTAAAAATTTACAGTATATTTAATATATAGTGCTTATTATAGTCTAGTAATTCTCTTAATCTCAATTTTCTTAAGCCAATATAGAGCTATTTTAAAAAAGTTATTATTAAAACTGAATTTTTCAAAACTTGTAAAGTAATAAATACCTAAATTATAATATAAAAAGTTTTAAGCAAACTAGAATTTAAGTTTAAATTAAATATATCATATATCATATTCCTGAAATTATTTTACTAGAACATGAAAATTACTATTACAAGAAACAGAAACTACTTAACTTAAATTTAAAAAAATTATACTTAAGTAATATATAAACTCAAGATCTGAAAACTTTTAATATGAGTTTATATATATATAATTTAAATATATTAAGCTTATATCTCTACAAGTATTTAGAAAAAATTAAAGTATTGAAATGAAGTACTACTAATTAATATAAATAAATTTTAACTAATGTTTAATAATTATTATAATATTCTAATAAAATTTTTACTTTTAATATAATAGAATATATCTTAATATTATAAGTATTTTGGGCTTTAAGCTATAAGATGTTACAAATACAAAAATGATATAAAAACTATTAAATTATGTTGCAAATAAAGCTTTATTGAGTATAGCATATAGTTAAAAGAGTTAGCTACTAAATATGAACAGTAATAAAGACTTATTAGAGTATAGTACTTAAAGTAGTAAAGTGTAGACTATTAAGTCTATATACTGCATATTGTATATAATAACTGAAAAATATAAGACAACATCTTAGTTAAGTAGCCTTTACTCAATGAACTCAGCTAGCTATTTATGACGATCTGACTCCAATGAGGTCTTGTCTCTTAGTTTGTCTTGGTGTTCAGGCACATGACGAGGTGATCTTAGGATAACCGTAAGACAGGTATGTTGGTCCCATATACTGAAATAGTGAAATGGTCTTACTGCAACTATATCAAATAATGTCTTGGGCGATAATTCTTAGTACAAAGTTTATATTGCTAAACTAACAAGATACTTAGTGAAGAGGGAAGAAAAGATGCTTTCCCTGAGACTTCAATGCTATATTTATAGCTACTTCTTCACGGACCTCTTAGCCAACTGTTAACGGGTGACTCATACTATTTAAGATGTTCTTTTCTCAGCATGACTCACATCTGTCTCATGCCAAGTCCAATAATGAAACCTAAGTCGTTATGACTTATAACTTTTCATCCATACCTGAGCTACCTACCTAGCTAACTTGTCCTTTAGCTACCAAGTGTTTCTCAGCTCTTCTGGTTCTCTTCCAATGACCAATAGTTTCTCGTTCGTAGGTTATGGTGGTTCCTGTTGGTCGGTTGTTTTCCTGGCTAGACTGCTTAGCAGTTGTATGGCTGGCTAAGGTCACTACCTTGACCAGAGTATGGGTGATTTACTGAGTTGACGTGAGTTGCACTCTTAGCACTGAGAACACTGATTACACGAACCCTTGCCTTGGCCTCTACCTGCTTACGGTAGAAGTAAAACACGGCTAGTGAGACATTCGCGCTAAGTGAGACAAAAATTTTGTAGCCTTCTCCCAAAGCGGATATCTCTACCCCCTTTCCTTCATTATCATCGCAAAGTCATAAATCGTGAAGTCAGCATTGGAAACGCCCTGCAAGCCTTTAAAGAAGGCAAATTTCGGTCCCTTTGTGTAGCTGCCTGTGAGTTTAAAGTACCTCCAGCTACCTTGGACCGTTATGCAAAAGGTACTACCAGTTGCTGTGTCGCTAATGAATATAACCAAGCTTGTAGCCCAGCTGAAGAGAAGGCTATAATAGACTGGTTACAGTACTATTAAAGGCAAGAGTTTCCTATACATCACGATATGCTTAAAGCAATGGCAGAGTATTTCATCGCCAAGCGAAATCTTACCAATCGCCGCGATACCCTTTCTGCCAACTATCTAAGCTATAACTGGGCTTCTAGATTTATTAGATGGCATCCAGACCTTCAGTCTATCATGTCTAAGTCAATTGATCATGCTAGAACAGAAGGTTGCATAAGGGAAGCATTTGAAAAATGGTTCAATGTATACCGTCATATGCTACGAACTCACAGCAGCACCATGTTCAACATCTACAGCATGGATGAGACTGGGTTTCAGATGGGCGATGGAGCTTAATCATATGTTGTTATTGATAAATGCCTTGGGACTACTGGTTACGTTAATACACCATCTAAGACAGAAAACATCACGATGATAGAATGCAAATATATGGATGGGACGATTATATCACCATTTACTATCTTTAAAGGCAAAAATTTATAAAGCACTTGATTTCCAGAGCATGTACCAGATAACTGGACTGCAATAATCAGTGAAAGTAATTGGTCAAACAATGCTCTTGCATTGATCTGGTTGAAGCAAGTTTTTGATGCTTATATGTCATGGAAGGCAAACGGCAGGCCTAGAATTTTGATACTGGATGGGCACAGCAATTATCTTACACCTAAGTTTTTAGACTACCGCAATGAGTATAGAATTGTAGTTCTATGTCTTTTACCACACACATTCTACAGTCAATGGATCGAATGTTTCCTGCATATAAGTATTGGTTCTGCCGTAAGGTTGACAGATGTTTACGACTCAGCTAGATTAGGGTTACAAAGGCTCAATTATTAGATATCCTATACCCTAGTAGATCTAGAGGCTTCACAGAAGATAATGTGGAGTCAGGTTTTCGTAAAACTGGGTTACACCCTTTTAATCCAGCTCTGGCTCTCTGTCAATTGTCTCTACTACCACCAATGCTACTATGTCCAACAGTTTCTCTCGAACAACAGACACCACATAACCTTGCTGCACTGTGTCAGTGCATTTCATTAGCTAGTAACTATGATGAGGAGGATGTAGAGGCCAGTAAGATCATTAGAGCAAAAATTAACAAAGCAGCTACTACAGCAATAGCGAATATTGAGATCCTGGAGCGGGAATTACAGGAAACCAAGGCTTTTCAGTCAGAACAGAGTGGTAACAAACCAAGGAGGAAGTGCTATGCACTAGGAGGACAGGTGTTGACTTGTAAGGAAGCCAGGGCAAGAATGATAGGCTTGGAGGGAGGAGGAACTGAACCATTGGTCATGGCAACCACACGACAAACCCAAAGGCAGAAACGTCCTGCAACACCAAACAACTTAGACAAGACATGAGAGGGACTTTCCGATGAAGAATCAAGTGACATTAGCTCTTGCATTATTTGTAAGCCTCTATAGAAATGTATATAGCGAATATTGTCTTATTAGCGGTGACTGTCCCGTTAGGCGTGTTTTACTTTTAAGTACCATTTATCCTTGTATTCGGTTCATCCTTGCTGAGCCGTTCGAGCTGTTTATATCTTACAGACTAGCGATCCAGTCCAATGGTTTCAGCACCACTTCCGTATTCGTGGCATTCCTGATAAGGCTCAGAATGTCCGTAACACTATTGTAATATCAAGAGAGTAATACAGGGAATAACTAATGAATTATGAAGACTATTAGTTAAGAACAAACTAGAAACTACTTAGAAAAATAGCTGATAGATCTCTGACTAGTTAAGATAGCTAGAAAACATATTAGTTAAAAGAAGTAAATTGTGCAGTAATTGTATATAGATAAGAAAAGTATGCATTATAAAATAACTTAGGTTTTCTTATTTGAAATTCTAGTTGTAAGTCAAGTCTTGGCATGAATATAATATAGTATATGATTACTCAATAGTAGATAATCAGTAACTTAATGAAGAGTTGCTATAAAGAGTATTTGAAAAGTAACAGAAAGTGCTTTTCTCTTCTTTTTATCAAATGTATTGTTTAAAAGTTATTACTTAATAATTTAAGTTTTACCACTTAAGATATTGAAAGATATAATCATATAATGTCTTGTTAAATTCTAGTTAAAAAGTAATTCTAGTTCTTGGCAATAAGAAACTATGTTTACAAGTTAAATTATCTTAAATATTTCAAGTTCAAGTAATATATATTAGTATCGCCTACCTTAGGATACTAGAAGTCTTTACTGCTATACTGAATCTAGTAATTATTAAATAGATTTATAAATATAACTTATATTAGGTTTGTTAAAGTAAAAATTTTAGATATTGTAATATAACAGTAAAAACTTCAAGTATTGTAAAAGAGATGATACTAGAATATATTATTTGGTTTTGGAAGTATTTAAAATAACTTAACTTGTAAAGGTAGTCTTCTTATTATCAAAGATTAGAATTATTTCTTAACTAGAATTTAATAAGATAGAGTACAATTATACTTTTTGATATCTTGAGCAATAAAATTTAATTCATTTAAATAATAATTAATATTTAATGAAGAAGAAGGGAAAGTACTTCTTATTACTCTTTAAAAACTCTTTATAGTTGCTTTTTATTGAATTATGAGCTATTTATTATTAAGTAATTATATACTATACTATTATTATATTAAGGTATAACTTATAACTTAAATTCTAAGTAGAAAAACTTAAGTCATATCATGACTTATCTCTTACTTATCTTTATATAATTACAGTACAACTTACTACTTCCAATTAATATGTTCTTTTATCTTTCTCAGCTAATTAGAAATTTGTCAACTCTCTTCTTTGGCCACTTTTAGTCTATTTTTAGCTAAGGGTTTTTATAGTTTATTTATTACTTTTTATATTGATCTCTTAACATTATTGTAACTAGTTAAGTTTATTAAGTGAAAGACATCTGACTAAAGTATTATCTTATATTTTTTAGTTATTATACATAATGTATAGTATATAAGTTTATTAATCTGTACTTTACCACTTTAGGTTTTATATCTCAAGTAAATTCCATTACTATTTGTATTTAGTAGTTAGCTCTCTAAATTATATATTATGCCTAATAAAGCCTCATTTATTATCTAATTTAATATTTTCTATACCACTTCTATATTTACAGAATTTTGTGACTTAAAGCTTAAAATATTTATTATATTAAGCTGAAAAGTGATTCTAGTCCTTAACAATAAGAAGACTATGTCTATTAATTAAGTTATTTTGAATACTCTTAAATTTAAGTAACATGTACTAGTATTACCTATTTTGTAATATATACAGCTTTTTACCATTATATATATTTATAAATATAGTTAAAAGTAATACTAAGATTTTAAAAAAATACTTACTACTATTACTAAATAAATATTCAAAGTATTATGAAAATATTGTTAAAAGTTATAGTAAGTTAATAGTTAAATATAAATAAAGGGAAAAAAGTAGGAATATTTGGAAAGTAATAAAAATACTATATATAATTAATTAGAAAGTATTATTAGTTTAATAATATAAGTAACTTTAAATAGATTTCATAAAAGTATATATTATAGTTACTATAACTTTTTGAATATCTTTTATTAATTTATTTAAATTTATTGTTGTTTTTACTTATAAAGTTATTGAAAAAATATTATTATAATACTTTTTATATTCTACACTGAGTACTATTTTAAATACAGAACAATTTAAGATATATATATTACAAGTATAAAATTAATAAGTACTTCCTAAACTACTTTCTCTTTACTTTTTAATTGTAATTTATAAGTAAAAAAAATAAAAGGAAAGTATTAGAAAGTAAGTTTTAACTGAAATAGAAATTCAGAGTAATAGTAAAAAGTATTAACCATAGTATAAATAAAAGTGTAGATGGTAAAGATAATTCAAAATATCTTAAAAAAGTAATTTACTTTTATTAGTTTTAGAAGATAAATAAGAACTTAAAAGGTAGTAGTATTTTAAGTAAGTAAATTATAATTAATTTATTCAGATAGATGAATTTAGCTTTACATGATTAACTGCTTAATTTAATTGCTTAAAATTATATTATACACTAGAATAACTTACTTTATAATATTTAAAAACTTATTATTATATTTATGACTATATTAATAGTCTATATTTTATTTATTACTATTAATTTATCTACTTGAATTATATATTACTTATATATAAAGGAGATTTTATAGCTAAGTATAGTAATTGTGAAGTTCTCTAGTCTTACTAAATAATGTAATTAATTTAAGAGAAAAAGACTTTATTATGACAAGTACTTAGATTACAGGCAGACTATATGTAAATATTCTGGAGAACAAGAGTATAATTATAGGAGTTGTAGAAATGCATTGGGGTAGGTTGCGACAGGACTATAGGAATTGTGGCAATTGGGTAAACAGAGTGTGGTATTCGTGTAATTAAGACGAAAAATCGAGGTGTTTCAGTAACCTTGTGATGAGCAAATCCGTATCGGGATATGGAAGTTGCCTGTTTGGGTAAGGCGCTTAAGTGTTCCCCTCAACCTCCTTTCACACACCTCAACCCTCTTTACCCGTCCTCCTACCAACCTGAGTCTGCGCCCACTTCCGCGCTGCCCTATGCAAACCCATCTGCAATCTTACTCTATGCTAGTGAGGCAATTCCCCCCCCCCGTTCCCCTCCAATTCGCCCTCTGATTTGTCTCTTCGTATTGTTTGCCCCTCTTTCTCCTCGCGAAAGCTAATACCGTTTTCTGCAATTCGCCGTCTTATGTAGGGCGAATAAGGCGCCTCCATGCAACATGTGATATGAACCCAAGCCTTGAGCGATGCTAGGCGCCATCCGCATTTGATTAAACTCAAGAACCTCCGCCGCGTCCTTACTATTTCTGCGTGGTTTCTACCATATACAGTCAGTGCGATTTCTTTTACTTGCCTGATAAGCAGATTCTTCATATACACTCTTGGCTGCGGTGGCTAATAGCCCCCTTCCTCCAGGTGCAGCTGCTTCAAAAGTATGGCATGGCAGTCCCTCCCGCAGCTGTTGTATCTCCTCCGACCCTCTCTACTGTGACTTCAGCACCTTCCAAGTTCACTTCAGGGTATGCATCCAGGCCCCTAGGGACTATTTTCTTCAAATCATGTTGAGCATGTACTGGCCGCTTCGAGTACGAGCTTCAAAGCGGCGGGACTGTTGTCATCATAGCCGGAATTCCCTACAACGCCGATTACGTGGCTATGTCTTATCTGTGGGGCGAAACCAATCTTACTCCCACAGCATGTCAACACTGCGCAACCAAAGGCCACATTCCTTTGCGAAGCGGCACCAAATTCAATCACCTGATGGCTCTTGCTGGTGCAAGCCGTACCATATGGCTGGACGCCCTATCTATTGACCAAACTAACCATGACGATATAGCCTCCCAGACGGCTGTCATGGGCGACATCTATGGTAATGCTGATTCTGCGGCGGTGCTGTTACCGTCATCAGACGGGGGAGTCTACAATAGGTTGCGGGTCGTTGTGGCGCTGCAAGGATCACACTGGATCGCTAGATGTATTTTGACGCAAATTATGAAGATAATTGGGAAGCGGACAGGGCTGGTCGCCGGAAGGGTCACCAAATACCTCACCTGTCCAACCGCGTTGGGAATGCTGGTGATTTCATTCTTCCAAAACCGCCCATGAGCTAGTCACCTCCGTCGTTTCTGGATAATGGAGCCAGTTGTCACCACTGTGCTTGGGGTTCTATCAAAACATCTCGCTGCTGGAACGCGATCTCCACTAATGGGTGTATTGGCGCAGGGCATGGACTTTTCAAGAACGGGCCCTGGCTCGGGATATTGAAATCTCAGTGGAAAGCACACCAGTCGCCGCGCTAGGAAGATCAAGTCGACCATCGTGCTCGCTTCCATCATGCTAGCGAAATACAAACTTCGAAACGGTCAGTACGCCGAAATTGATCTGGGCTTCTCCTGCGGCGGGGTCCACCCAAGACTCGACATGATCAAGCGGCTGTTCCCCTACGAAAACCTCTTTGCCTCTCACGAAGAAATCGATTAGGAGGAATCTGTCTTCCAAACGCTATTCCCTTACTTCGACGTCAACCAGACGCTGGGTATTGGGTCGAAATCATTCACCAATCACCAAGAGCGATTTCGCGCCCGCCTGAACATCATGCTTAACGCTTTCGGCATCAGCAAAAGCGAAGCCCGCTTCGAAGCCGACCTTGTGGGCTGCTTGGCCTCCATGCACAACATCCAGTACGCCTACAGCAAGTCCGATATGCTCGCCGTCGTGCTGCAGAAAGTCGTAAGAGCGCTGCGCCAACGCGACGTTACGATCTATGACTTCTTGGTTAATGCCTCAGGCGCAGGCGCTGAAGTGGACCTCCGCTTCTTCGAATATGCGGTCGCGCACCAGCAGTGCAATACTACCAATAAAACGTACTTTCCTGGTGCTTCGGTGTTCGCCGGCAGGGCGGATGCGGCGGTGCATTTCCGTCATGCGGCGACGCAGCCGGAGGAGTTGGTGCCATTGAAGGGCGTTGGCGTGGCGGTGCGGAAAGTGGACGGAGGGAGGGTCAAGAGGATCACCCTCTAAGTGATAGAGAAAAGACGGTCCGCGAGTTCTACGCGGCTACCTTAGGCAGAGCGGATGACTTTATGTTCACGAACGTGTTGTACGATGTGATAGAAGTGCTGGGCAGTTTTACCTTTGAGAAGCAAAATAGGCATGCACTTGTCATTGCTACCCTACTTAGGAAGGATACTGCATAGTTATATACGTGGGCGGTCTGCTCCACTAACAGAGGGCCTCTTGAGGAACTCTTTGTAGCGCGCGAAGACCTGAACGGCACGCTTGTTTTGGCGGTAGAGAGGGAGGAGGGTGCGCAAGTGGTGGCGTACCTTACTATAACGGATCAGCAGTGCGGGACGTTCTTAGTTAAGGTAGATGGGGAGGGGGGAATCAAGCTTCAGTTCGGGGGCAATACAGAGCGACATACAGCCCACGCATAATTTGGGCGATCGCGAGGTGATAGAGCGCGTCGAGGTTGAAAAGGAGGACGTGCTTGCGTTTTAATAAAGCCAAAACGACTTGACCACCCAGATGGTTGAGCTGTCAAGCACGAAAATCTTACCACCAAAAAGACAGTCTAGTTATACTAGAAAAACAAACAACACTTGGCAGCGGGATACAACTTTTGGATGAGCATAATGCTGCTGGGTAATTATTATCCATTACCATGCTTTGAAATTTGGATGAACGACTTGAACTATTCTAGAGAGCCTGCAAAGCAAGTACAATAGCTAAATGAGAAAGTCAGCGTCCACCTCACCAAAATTTTGCTTCCCCACTTTCACTCCACTCGAAGATGGCACCTCGAAGAGAGTACCAAACCTCTAAAATCGCCTGTTTTAAGGCCTTAGTGGAGGCTGAGCATTCTCAGCGAAAAGCCACTAATTTAGTAAGGGTCAAAAGTAGCACGGCACAGCGATGGTTAGGCTAGGAGAGGGACCGGCGAAGGAAATGCACTCGACGGCCACCTATTCTGACCAAAGAAAAAGTTAATCAATTAATTCAAAAAATTACTGAATCATCAATGACACGAGTACAAGATATTTTAGATTGTGCTGCAGCGATCGGAATTTTTGTTTCACGACATACTATTTGACTTGCTTTGAAAAAGCATAGCTATTGGAAACATATTATTTATCAATGACAAATAAAGGATGCCATCTAGCCTAGTCTAAAGATCATAAAGTATAACACCAAGCCCTAAGGGCTAGGACTGTGGCTTGGCAGCAGCACATTGTTGCACCATATGCAGTTAATGTACCAAAGGGCATGTAATCTCCTTTCTACAATATATATGCAGAAGACTGCTTCTGGGAGAAGCAGTGATTAGTTTTATAATTAATTTGATAATTGGAATCAATCCTATTATGCAAAGTAGTGTGAAACATTGTACCTCTATCTTTCTGATTTTAAAGCCTCATAATGTCACTACAACTGCGCTTAGTGTTCGGCCCAATATCATTTATACTGTTTTAGCAATTCAGAAGATCTAGCTTTAGAGTTGGTCCTAACATAAAGATTATGGATTAAATTTTTGAAGATATGCAATATGGACAGATAAGTCTTTATTTTCAATGCAAATATATCATTGTGTATAGGTTATACAAAAACAAAGCAAATGATATTATCTAGATTGTTGTCACAAACATCTTAAGCCTTATCAAGAATTCCATAGACATGAGAGTAGCGCTGGTACCATTGGACCAGATCGTGGACCTATAGGGTTAAGGACAGCATGTATAGCTTGGCAAGAATGAGCCAGGTATAAGGACGGGCAGTACTTGCCATAGGGAAGTGGGGGCCAAAGTAAGGGTTCGCACAATTAATACTCTTAGCGCTGAGAGCATGACTTGCAGCAACTCAATAAATTACCCATACCTTAATTAAGGCAATAACTTCAGCCAGCCACATGACTGTCAAGTGGTTTAGCCAGAAAGCAATTGACCAATAAGAGCCACCACGACTCATAGGCGTAAAACCATTAATCATAGATGTAAAAACTAGGAGAGCTAAAAAACACTTGGCAGCTGAAAAATATGTCAACTAGATATAGTGGGCAGCTCAGATATAGATGGAGAAGTTATGAGTTACAATAACTTAGTTTTCATTATTGAACTTGGTATGAGTTAAGTGTGAATCACATTGAGAAAAGAATACATCAAGTGGTACAAGTTACCTGTTGGCAGAGAACCAAGAAATTAGTGAAAAAGTGGCTATAAATACAGAATTAAGATCCTAGGGAAAACATTTTCTCTTTTCTCTTCACTAAATGTCTTATTAGTTTAGCAATAAAGCTTTATACCAAGAATCATCGCCTAAGATATCTTTCAATATAGTTGCAGTATACCTGAATATCCAAACAAACTAGAAGATGATAACTTATCGAAGTTAGATTATCACAATTATATACAACCAAAGTATTAAAACTAATGAAAATCATTTATAGTCTAGAGTTGTATTAGCTATGAATTTAAAAAATCTTTAATTAATATGTACACTATATCAGGAAAGTGTGAAATTGGTCAAAAAGAGTATTGCAATTAAGTTCTAAATGGACTATTAGCTGAAATCTACTTAAGGGAAAAACTTTTGAATTTCTATATATTTGTAGTGGAGAATAATGTACTGGTTTATAGGAAAAAAAAATTTTTCTATATATAATATGATTCAGAAGGAATTAGACATTTACTCTATTAATTGATCACCAAATTTACCAGATTTAAACCCTATTAAATAATTATGGCAATATATTAAGTAGAAGCTGCAAAAGTACTAACCATATAAAGAATAGGTATTATGAAATTTAAAGCAAGCTGTACATGAGATCTGGACCTGTATGTTGCTCAAAATTTATTAAAAAGTAATTTGACAAATATGCAAATGGATTTGGGAAGTAATTAAGTGTAATGTGGAGGTGCAACTTAGTATTGATTGGGATTTGATCAAGATAAATACTTATTTTTGCATTTAGCTATTGTACTTAAGGTATAGAGGTTAATTTTTGCCTAGTAACCATATACTTGATTGTACGTTACTAAGCAGAGACTTACCCTTATACTTTAAGTACATATCACTAAAATAAAATGGGAATTGGTATTGCTACAGGGTAAAATGATAGCCCCACAGGGTACTAGTTAAGTGACCCTACTGAGAAGCTCATATTGATAGCCTCAGGATATGAAATAGCAAAGATGTTAATTAAAGATAATAAAATAGTCAAGTATATACAGTCAGTGAATTTTAAGTTGTAAATATTGTACCAAATGCATGATTGAGTTTGCGTGCAACAGTGACAGTTGAATATGCTGTATAGTAGTTTCTATTTAAATGAAGCCTAAACTACTATCTAGCAAAAGCATTATGTATTAAGCCTGGAGCACTCCAAAAATAATCATAATTGAGCGAAAAACCTGCAACAGTCTAAATTACCACTGGCTTACAATTTTCAACTTTAAACACATCATGTCATGTATTGTTGCTGTATGGTTGTGTGAGAATGTGTTTTTGTGGAGGTCTTTAACAAGTCGTTAGGCCCCGCTTAACTGACACCCTGTGGGGCTACCATTTTGCCTTGTGGCAATACCGATTCCTAATAAAATTTAAGTTTGCATTCGGCTGTGCATCAATAACTACTTGTGTGGATGTGTCGCTTTTGGCTGGGGTATGCTACTTGACCACTGGGACGTCCGTGTTGTCAAGTCGGCTTATTGACCAAGAATGGTCTGACTTGACAAGTAGGACGTCTGGTTGATCAAGCGCCCCACTTGATCAACCGGACGGGACACAATTAAGCGGCCAGTGGTGTACTAAAAATCCAACATCAGGCGATTTACACATAACAGGAATGGCGTACACCGCCGGTCCGCCACATACACCAATCAGCAGCATTCGCAGTATGATGATCAATATGTGTGACAGCCGCTGCAAAACTTCACCGGCGGCTTAATTAAGAGAGCCCGTTGACCCGAACTAGCTATGGTATCCCTGCGTTCTTGTGCCTCCTTTTCAGGCCTGTCTGGGTCATCACGCCCGTCCTGCTCGCTATTGGTAAGGTCTCTCTGCTACGCATGCGAAACTACTCGATCCCAAGGATAATAGTTCGAAATGAGACATGCAGCCTTGGCGTACCTTTTATGTGTGCTTACATACAAAAAGTACTTGGGGCATGAGAGTAAGTCTGTGCCTAGCAGCGCGCAAGCGAGTATATGGTTGCTAGGCACAGACTTTCGTCCCCCCCAAGTACATCGGGGTGGCGTGTCTCATTTCGAACTATTATTCTTGGGATCGAGTGTATAAACCAGTTGTCCGTTGGCCGCGCAATCGTCACTGCCTTATACCCGGATATGTCTAGCCCCACCGCGCCGACTAAGGAGTGGATCAGAACGGCCAGCAGGGCACAGATGAGGCTGGTGGGAGAAGGTGACTGTGTGATGATAGGTAGCGCGGTGGACGGGTTTCGCGCCGGAAGTTGATGCTGAGCACGTTGAGGGGACTCCGGCCTATGAAGAGACCGCGCTGTCCCAATTGTGATGAGCTATCGCGCGGCGGAGGCTGGTTTGGCAGAAGCTCTAGCCGTAAAATAGCACAAGTTATGATCACGATCATGTCCTTCACTCCAAATACAGCCTAGCGAGTTCCGGGTAGGTAGTGCGTCTAGTGTACGAAAATGTGCTCGAATGCAACCTCTCGTGCAAGGAACATCTGGTGCCACCGTCTGTTCAGGAGAGTGGGTCCGGGTCCAAACCAGAAACAGCTTGGCCGCCAACGCATCCTTCGGGGAGATGATTAGACTGCACGCGTCGTGTTATGGTTAGCGCCTTGCGTGGTATTCCTTGTATCCTCGCATTCACATATGTTATATGGCGTTGGCGCTCATTTAGCTCGATCTTTGAAATGCTTAAATACCCCCGTCGCTCCTTAGCCTCATCTGGGAAAAGCTTAAATACTCTGTGCTCCCTTCCCTCTCCACTACCTCCTGCTTCCTGCATCTAGACAATCGAAAATCAGGACAGAAGTTCAACGACCACCACGTCAAACTTTCTTCCCGTGTGCGCCCGTCATCGCCTCGGGAATAACCGTAAGCGCTGCATCATCTATTCTCCCCTCTAGTCCACTAGTCCCGAAGCGTTTCATTCTTCTCTTGCCCATCACTAAAATCACTACCAGGCATTGTCCAACCAGCGTACCCTCCTACCTCCCCCACCGCCAGATGTAGCGCGCAGGGCTGCATGTGGCCTGCCTTGAGGGTTGCGGAGTTAGGGTATTGCGCCCGTTGACGAAAGCCAGCTTCAAGTCGCCCAAGATTATGCTGCTGAGCTCGTGCTCATGTAAGAATGCCGTCATCAAACTTTGTTTCGGGCAACGTCCAAGATCCACCTGTCGGGCACCATCGATGGTGGGGATACGCTGCGCCTTCAGGGATATGTTTTGCCACTAGCGGTGGGGTCGGCGACCAGGGAAGAGGGCGGGTACGTGACTAGAGGAGTGGACAGGGGCTCGGCGGAGAAAAGGTCGACGGCAAGGAGTGTCAAGGTTGAAGAGGGTGGTTTAAAGCTGGTTACCCCATGCTTTATAGGCACGTCCAACAGCGGACCAGATGGGTGTTGAGTCTGGCAGCCTCGGTGCGTTTTCGCTTGGCAGGTGTCTGCTGGACGGAGTACGGAGTACTCCGTAGATACCAGCATGGGCACCCAAACCAGGCAACAAGTTTGACGCGTGCACGGTTCGCGAACTGTGCACGCGTCAGCTCCATACACTCGATTCGCCATACACTCGGCTCGCCATACACTCGGCTCACCATACACTCGGCTCGCCATACACTCGACTCGCCGTCATAAACTCGACTCGATCTCTATGGAAACGCCTTTACCCGACTCGAGTGACCCGCCGAGCTTCATAGAAGATGATAAGACGAAGTTCGACGACGCGCGAAAACGACAGAAAGGCCAACAACGTTGGCTCACAGAGGAAAGGTGGCAAACTCTTGTCAGCATCCTGCGTGACGGGATACGCCCCCGCGAGACTCGGTACAGAACTGTGCTGAAGGCGAAGAGTCAATATTACTGGGACAATGAAATCAACCAGCTGAGACGAAAGAGCAATCGTGTGATCGTGGTACAGCCAAGCAGAATCTTTGAGACTCTTGCGACTGAACACAAGAAGCAGCACAGGCGCAAACCTGTCTTCCCTGACTACATATCGGAAAATTATACAGGCATTACTCGTTTTGAGTCTAACATTATAATTAAGCTTTGCAGAAAATGTCGACCTCCTCCAAGACCAAATATCGGAGAACGTGACAATGGTGGCGATCCCCTCAACGCTAGTCTTGAGAGTGGTCCTTTGAGCGGAGGCCAATCGCACGCGGTCGTTATAGTTACCCAAGCCCAGAACAATGGAGGCGATACACTCCCTGTTGAGCACGACCCAACGCGCCGCTCCGAAGTCGATAATGAGAGCCAACTAAATATGGAACGTAACTTGCAGACGGCACCTAGAAAAACCAAACTGTGCATCGAATGGCTGAAACGTATGAGGGATCGCGAATGGCCGGAGCCCCTGGCGCGTTCCAGGTACAAGTACATCATTTCCGGGCTTTGCACGATATTGGAAGCCGCTAGGCCGGCAAACGCATACTATAGTGACAGCAAGGCCAGGGATGAAGTTTGCTCTGCATCGTATGCCTCTGCCGACCTGCTTCGTCTTTCGATGCAGGAAGCAACAGTCGAGCTTGCCAAGTCCGAAGGGATGTCAAAGCCCATATTCATTCCGCAAGATACGGCAGGGTCCGAAAGCCTAAAGACGATTGAGGGGATTCTCAAACAGTTGGAGCACTACGACAGGCCACTGGATGTCCAGGACCTCATACTCCCACACAACATGCCTTCTGCGGAAAAACGGCCAATTAAGGATGTGCTATCAAGGTTTGCGGCCGGGTGCAGTCCAGAGAAGGAACCTCCGATCAACATCCTAAATCTTGATTGTCCGGAGCAACGCGTTGAACCGGATTGTGTTGTTATAGAGAGTATGAATTTTCTATCATATCTCAAGCCGGACGCAATGAGATCCATGGAAACTTCAAGTTCAATCTGGTTAAAGTGTGAGAAATGGCGTCTACTGGGCCAAGGGGGTTCTGGAAGCATGACACATCAAGACCACTGCGGGTTTTGGACTTGGGTCAAGATTGAGGAGGGGGAGAAGATCTGGCTGATGTGCCAGCTGTCAGACCACGACCGAGAGGCTTTCGCTACTGATGGGTGCTCGTTCACAGGAGGACAGTGGTTTTACGTTTGGCTGGGGCCTGGGGATATTCTTGTCATGCCGCCTGGGACTGTGCATGCGGTCTTTACTCCTGTTAATACGCTGTGCGCTGGTGGCAATGTTTGGTCACAGAGACATATGGGCGAAACCATGAAGTCCATAGCCTTCGAGGATCAGTATCCCGACGTCACGAATGATGACGAAGTTCCTCAGTTGTCAGGTCTACTGGAGCAAGCATCGCGGAGGATGAACAGGAAAGATGCTGCAGCTGTATTTGGCGGTGAAGAACAGGTAGGAATGTTCAGCAAGTATTATAAGGTATGTGACTCTGTACGCTTGCACCCTCTCATACTTACGAAAGGTAGGAATATAAAGAAAGACGGCGGAGCACCACTAAACGATCCTGTAAGACGAATATTCAGAAGTCTGCGAAGCGAATCAAGACTCCGCAAATACAAACGGCACATCACCCACCGAGCGGGATGTCTACCCAGAAGCAGGTGAAGCAGATCGAAACTTGGGGAAGGCAAGCAGTGCATCCACCGGGCAGGAGGCTTACCCGGAGCTCTGCAGAGGAGATCGAGGCTTAGGTTTCATGAATTTCACGAAGTCTCCCCAAGGACCGCATCGAGAACAAGCCACTGCTGTACTGTAGTTTTGGTGTTATCATTAGTAGTCTCCCGCTCTCTTCTTCGACGTCATAGTTCTGATATTTTGATATCTGACCCAGTCCGTTGCATCACGGCTTTAGAGACTTTGCTTGCCAGATATCAGCCCAGACCCAGAGTTAACGGAGGGTTCCCCCTGGATTTCGACTTCCCTCTAGAATTTCTGGCGGCTTGACTGCATCTGGATACTCCGACAAAGAAGTATACTCTCAAGGAGGTGCGCAAAGCCCTTCATAACCTACCGGAAGGACTCGACGACACTTACAATGGAACTATTTAAAGGTCTATGATCTAGGAGAGAAAATTTCACACTGGCTCGTAAAGTTAAAAAGTCAAGTCTGAGAAGGCTGGAGCTAGGAAGAAGAGAAGAGAATAATAGCTAAAACACGTTACAGCCCCGTTAAGTGTGCCTACATCCCTCTAGCCTTTTCGACCACGCTGCTTGTGATGGTGCTTTGCAGTCCCAGATCCCTTTTGGTAATGCGAAGTAATCGATTCTCCTCCCAACCCGATATTCGAGGTATCTTCTAACGTCCTCACGACTTGCGCGAATTTCTACACGCTCTGCCTTTACGAACTCACGTTCCATGTTGGGTTTGTGCCGCAGGGTAACGGAGAGATGAATAGTTAGCTGTAACTTTCGGATTTTGGCGAGAAGGATATCTATGGTGCTGTTGTTTTCGGGTCGTTCATCAAGGGTGTTGGCGGTGGTGAAAGCCTCGGGAGAGCCACGGACCTCTGGTTGTAACAATTTGGAGCATTTGCCAAGCGTAGGACGCGTTCGGTTTCTGGTATGGTTCTGAAAATGTGAAACGATAGCCTCAGGAATGACACGGTTCCTCTGGACCAGCAGCTGGAACAGACTCATGGTAGTATTGGTAGTAGTTTGGTCCTCCTGTCTTACAGCTACGGCGGATATATGCTATTGTGATATTCTTCCGCTTGAAGCACCACTCAAGGCAGTCCACGATGATTGATCTGGGAAGCTCTAGGTAAAGCTTGCGTACAAAGTGATTCCGCAGGATTATGCACAGACGCGAGGATAGCTTTACCGATACCCACTTCCACTCAGGTAGAAAGGGCGACATCATCAAAGCTGTTGAAAGAATGACCATACGGAATGCGGGACACCATAGAGTCCTTTCAGCCCCATCGGGCTACTTCCTGGTTGTCAGCCTCCAATAATCATTCTTCAGTTCCTTCCTGTCGTCTGCTGAAGAAATCATTCTACTCGGCGGAAAATTTTAGAGTGCGCATCTATTATGATGCGACAGAAGTGTTTAGCCAACAACGAGATCTAGTATTTTGTATAGCCTCCGTTTGCTTTAATGGCTGCCTTTACTCTTCGAGGCATGCTAGCAGTAAGAGAAAAAAAGAATTCCTACTTTAAAGATTCCTATGCTTCAATAACTACCTCTGCAAATGTATTTTTCACCTTCTCCGTTCCGACAGTCATCGCTCGAAGTTCCGGGTGATTTTTAAAGATTAAGTTCTTTAAATTTTTCCACACCATTTCGATGGGGTTAAGGTCTGGTGAATAAGGTAGCCACTCCATTACAGTATAGCCCTTAAATTTGAGCCAGTCCGTTGTGGCTCCCAGAATGTAAGTTCAAGCGTTGTCCTGCATAAAGACCCTGACTGAAAAATTGTCGAGCATTTCCGGAAGTAATTTTTGATAGGCATCTTCTAATATAATCAAGCCTGTAATACCTTTCTTGCCAGTTCGTTTCTCGTCCGGCTCTAGAACTGTTAGACCACCTCGCTGTCCACCTGCATAGCAGCCCCAAAACATTACTGCGGCGTGTGTGCCTTGCGCGATCGGTTCAATACAGTCTTGGTCCCATTTCTCCTGTGGTGTACGGAAAGCCCGAACATTGTCTTTTCCGTCTTGCTTGTGTACTGACTTTTCGTCACTAGATACAATATCGTTCCAGTCATCTTCTTCAAGTTCGTCATACTGCAATGCCCAAGCCAGCCGATTGGCTTTGTGTTCTGGCTTTAAAAGCGGTTGTCCTGCAGCTTTCCATTTTCGGATATTTGCTTCTTTCAAACGCGACGCCTCTGGCATCAAGTTTGTGTTCAATTCTCCTAGTGTAACGCGTCGATTTTTCGCACTAGGAGCAGCTAGCTTTTGTAGCCTTTTATCTTGTTGTTTAGTGGTTTTCCGGGGTGCACCGCTTCGTAGTGCTGATTTATGGCGGTCTCGTTCTATGGCTTTCCGAATAGTAGATGATACACGGCTCTGGTGGTGATCATATTCCTCTCCAATAGCTCGCATTGTAGTACCAGCCTTATGCATCTCAAAAATTTCTACTAAGTGGGGTAGTGGCGAAATGATACAAGTTGCGAAGTGATACAAAATCAATTTTCTCCACCAAAATAGGCGAGAA
>JAJDMX020000535.1:0-21046 GCA_022345685.2 Nothomitra cinnamomea | reverse complement strand
CTTGTTGAAGGCGTAGCGGGTAGTCACTACAGAGCCGATGCAGACGTGGATGAGGGATTGACAGTGCCAGGTGGTACAGGCATGAGAGAGTTTATGGAATGGGTCAATCGCCTACCAGAGCGTGAGCCTCCGACATATCTAGGCTTGCCAGCAAATGCAGAGAAATTGTTGCTAGTAGGACATGGCAAGTCCATGATTCACAACTTGCACTACATCACCAATATGCTGGACGAGGGCGAGCAGATTATGGCTGAAGCGGCGGCGTAAGGAGCGAATCTTGGAGCACGCGAATTTCCTTTGTTTTCTAGTTTTGTATGCAGACTGCTACGATGATGGTGTTACAATTTCTGGAGCAGGCGCGGTAAGGGGATTCAGTAGAATTGTGCACACAGCGTTTTGTAATCATGTACACTTCACACACTATACCCCCCCAAAGACCTTTTGCTTTTTACGTCTGTCTGTTCCTGCTGGGAGGGATGTTTGCTTCTGCTTCATAAGCCTGTACGTAAAATAGGGAAAGCCTACTCGTGAGATACCGAATTTGGTCAGAGGCGCCGTGAATATGTATCTGAAGCGTGCCTGCCTGAGGCAGCTGCGAGATAGGAGATCTTCGCATTGTATCAACGACTTGCGTCAACTTTTGCCGACAGTGTAGAAGGGTGCAAAAGTGCCTAGAAGCGTTGCCAAGCGTGGCCAACTCTTGCCAATTCTTGCCGAGAATTGTTAACAATGGTAGAGCGTGGTAGATCATCGTAAATTACCGTTAACCAGCTACGACAATTGCAGAAGATCTCATATTCCAGATAGCCATAGCTACACACAGAACACAGAGGAGAGGCCTAACTGTATTAATTGGTTTAATGATTTAACTTGTTTAGATGCCTTATACTTATAACGGCTAACTCCTACAGCCTGATTATTTGTTTCACTTCGTAGCTCAATTGAGTTGGTATTATTTTCTCGAAGTGTACCTGATAAGACATGATACTACCAGTTTGCTTTCTGATGTCGACGGTGAGTTTATCGCTGGTCTATCTACCTCTATCCTCACTTAATGAGTGTGTCTTAATAGGCTAGCTAAACCGGCTAAACCGGCTAAACCGGCTAAGTCACAAGGACTGATGTCTGTGAGAAATATAGATATAGGGTATTGAAAGTTGAGTGTCAAGCCTTACTTTCACAGGGATAATGGAGTGTTTGTATTGTAATGTACATGCCGTTACTGAACCTAATCCAGTAATCCAGACGCCAACGCTTCCAAGTCCTCGAGCGTTTCGGGTTCGATAACCCAGCCCTTTCGCCTCTTCTTTAGGTTCCTTCCATTATCTTCGTCGGTAGTGTCGTCCTCAAACCACCTCTTTGCTTTCTTTGGAAGCCGCTTATCTCCCATCGGTGGAGGCACATCATCGAGATCAAGTTCATCGTAACCATTCTCCCCGTCTAGAACTCTCAATTCAACCCTAACCTCCTCGATGTCCTCTTCCCTCACAGCTGCCTCCCTCACTTTCTTCTTCTCCCTCTTCTCCCTCTTCTTCTCCTTAGCAAGCCTCTTGTCATCCTTATCCGCCTCTCGCACTTTCTTAACCTCTTCCTCCAAGAACTTGACACGCTGAGTCTCCGCTGGCCCGCTCTGGCGGAACTGCTCCTCGTCCTCAAGTTCGTATACCTGGTGCGCGTTGCCTTCGTCGTCGAATACTAGTTTTGTGCCTTTGCCTTTATATTTTAAGAGTTTCTTTTTAGACGTAAGCAACTTTTCGCGTCGCTTCGAGTCGATGACGATGGGCTCCTTGGTTGCGGCAGTTTGCAAGATCTTAGCTTTTTTAGCAGGGGGTTTGCTTGCGCCGTTGAAGGCTGGCTGTATGTCATTGCTGTAATTATCATCGCCGCCATCTCCATAGCCGTGCTGCTTCACTTTAAGGAAGTCATCGTCCTCATCAGCATCTGCCAGGTCATTGTTTCCATTGGCAACACCGTTATCGCTGTCATCTATGAGTTTCTTGTAGTGGTCGGCCAAGACATCCTGATTCCTTCGTTCAAACATACGGTCGTATTTCGTTTTCACTTCGTCCTTCTTGGCCTTGGATTTGTCTCCTTCCTTCCTGTCGACGTCCTCATCTTCTGAAGAGGACGGTAACTGTCTCGGAGCATTCTTTAATTGTTTCACATCATCGCCCTTTAAGAATTTGATCCTTGGCACTCCAGGCAGACCGAGACTTGCAGCAAACTCTTCCAAGGGCAGCTCCTTCATCTTAAAAACCTCCTTGTCCTTTTGGACATGCACCGATCGCACGTAGCTCACGAAAGCTTTCTGGGCCAAGTATTTGAGCTCCGGATCCTTGAAGCACATGTTTTGTAGTTGGCTCTCAACGCTCTGCTGCTTCTTTTGGCGCACGTTGATTCTCTCAATGGGCACCTTCTTCTGCTTTAAGCGTGCGAGCATTCCTTCTTCTTCACTAGGATCAAGGAATAGTACCGCTCGGCCGTTGCGCTCGAAACGTGCGGTACGGCCAACACGATGGATATATGTATCAGCATCTTCAGGACAATCCAATTGAATCACCCAATCTACTGCTGGAAAATCTAGGCCTCGAGCAACGATGTCCGTAGCAAAGAGGCAGGAGTACTTCGCAGAAGAGAACTTGGTAGTGACGTCCAGCCGCGCTGCCTGTTTCTGTTTTCCATGAAGATGAAGAAGTGGTATACCAGGTTGTACATGGCAAAAGCTTTCATAGACGAAACGAACCTGTTTGCCAGAGGACAGAAACACAAGGATTTTGGCCTTCACATTTGCCTTGAGAAAGCTGTATAGCGTATCCAGCTTGTTAGGCAATGGCGTGACAACATAGTGTTGTTGTAGAGTTGACGGTGTAGAGCTAGATGCCGCTTCGTGGACAGCAACATATTCAGGTTCTCGCAAACTCAATCGTGCCAAATCTGATACTTTCTTCGTCTGGGTTGCACTGAAGAGTAGTGTTTGTCGCTCCATCGGTAGATGCTCGACAATGGCATCGACAGTTGATTGGAAGCCCATATCCATGATTCGATCAGCCTCGTCCAGAACCAGCATCTGCAGGTTATTTATGTCCAACGTAGCAGTCTGGTCCATGTGCTGTAAAATTCTTCCAGGGGTACAGACTAATATGTTCATCCTTCCTAGCCTCTCTTGTTCCTCCTGCAAGCTCTTTCCCCCAATCACCAACCCCGCAGCAAAGTTGTGGTAACGACCGACTTTCCGCAAAACGTCGAATATTTGGATTGCCAATTCGCGGGTAGGGGATATAATAAGGGCTCCCAGGCCATCCATATTTGTCCATCTCTTGCGGTAGAGGTTCTCCAACACTGGTAACAGAAACGCCAGAGTCTTCCCACTTCCGGTCTTCGCTGCACCGAGGATATCGGCGCCTTTGAGAGCCAAAGGGATAGCTTTTGCCTGGATGTCCGTCAGACTTTTAAAGTGTGATGCCTCGAGTCCAGAAGCAGTTGGCTGCGAGAGCGGCAGATCGCTGAATTTCTCAATCTCCACGTCCTTGGGATTCTGTAGACGAGTCAATTTGGGGGGTTACGTCCTCGCGCAGGGTTCGAACGTACGAAGTCGGAGACCCGCTGCTGCAGAGCTTTGGGATCTTCTCCATCCCGCTTTCTCTTCAATGATTTCCCCTGGCTTTTTAGCTTCGCGGGCCTTGCACGGCCGTCGGGTCTGGGTAGCATGACTAGTCCCGACTGTGAAAACGCATCGAAATTCTGGGTGCGCAATTCGCGAAATTCCATATCGCTACGGGAAGCGACTCCTACCACTGCTGCACTCTCGCGCACACTGAGGTTCAGCCTTTCTATATTGACAGCTTTGTAGGCGTCCTCACGTAACAACAATGGCCGACACAAATTTCCATATGCTGAACCAAGGTATGTCCACCTCATCACTAGGCACGGTTGGTCAGTTAATGCTTGCTTGTAATGATTACAAACCCTGTTTAATCTGTCAATCCCCTGACACACGCTGGGACAAAGCCCAGAGTGATGATGTTATTTAAATGGTTATGCTCTTGATGAACACATGCAGCTTTTATCGGCTTTTAAACTCTGTTGGTTGAGACAATTAGGGCACATGAAAGGCTAATACGTGGCTTTTGAGTCCTAGGAGATATTTGTCGATAATTTCTTGGGGAAGGCAAGCATGATGACACGCACACGACCTTCGGCGCCTCTGCCGGCCACCGAGCCTATACCCATATCTCTTATTGGCGGCCGCTATCTGGTATTTGATATCAATGCCATAACACATCTGCGTGCTCAACACAATATCTGTGGTGTGCTAACAGGCAGCATACCGCATCTACCCCAGCAGAATGTCTTTCTTGGTGTTCCGTTGGAGCTGATGCCAGAAGAGGCGCGGCTGCTAGCTGAAGAGAATGTTGGGTTTGTGGTCGATGATGTTGTCTGGCATCGCGACGGATTGGATTGGCTTGGAGGGGATGAGAAGCAGGCCTTTGTGCAGACACTGCACGACCGAGGACTGGATGTAGCGAAAGCAGCTGCAGAAAGGGCAGAGGAGAGGACGGAGAAAGCATTGGCGAAGCGAAAAGCAAAGCTGGCTGTAGTAAATCCTACATCTGGCAGAACTCCCTTAAATGAGGCGGACAATGCCGAGACCGATGGCAGCAATAACAATGAATCAATTCCCACATCCACAACCCCATCCCCACCGCCTAAAAGCGTCTCTCGTGCCTCGACAGCTCGGTCAGAACCTCATATCATCACGCCTACAACATCCTACCCACCCCTCCATCGACCTCCACGCGCTCAAACTCTGCCACAGGTTCCAACATCCTATCACCTCTTTGCCCATTTGCACGCGCAAAAGTACTTCCTCTCGCCAGGTCTCCGCTTCGGCTGCCAGTACCTCGTTTATCCTGGTGATCCACTGCGCTTCCATAGTCACTTCCTTGCCGTCAGTTTCGAATGGGATGAAGAATTGAATTTGATGGATCTGGTGGCAGGGGGCCGATTAGGCACGGGGGTAAAGAAGGGGTTCTTGATCGGAGGGGTGGAGAAAAAAGGTGATGTGGCAGAAGAATGCTATAATTCGGAAGCCGGAGCAGCTAGGACGTTCTGTATCGAGTGGGGTGGGATGTGAAGACATGCAAAGGAACTACCTTAATTTATGTGGTCCTGTGGAAGTGTCTTAGGGCGGCCTTTTCAGGTGAGCTTATATAGAGGCGCGCCTGGAATCTATTTCTCCAAAATACCTAATTGAGCGGTCCTAATACACGACTTCCTAGGCCCTGTTGCGCTCCCGATTGCATGGGCTGGCGTACGCCGGCTTAAAGAATTTCTATAATTGTAGGCTCTAGCTTTCTTCTTCTTCAACACCCTACCTTCCCCAATGCGCTAGGTGTAGTGATAACGATCAGTTACCCTTGAAAACGATGGGCCGTTCTCTTGCAAAAATAATAATAAAAAAGGGCTTAGAGAGCAACTAGTGATATCAATCTGTCCTAAGGCTAATAGACACTGCAAGTTGGCATTGTATTGCTTTTGTTACATGTAGTAGTCTTACTAATTGTCACCTATACAGGGTAGGAGAAACTACGATGAATCGTCTAATTTCGCTTTCAGATCAGCCTCCGCCGGAGGGCATATTGATTCAAATCGATCGACATCGAATTAAATAAGCCTTTAGCTCACAGAAAATCAGGCGGGTTTCATTCTAGCAAAGTTTCTACGTAGACATCCTTAGCCATACTAGCACGACATGTAGATCGTTTCCCGAAACAAAGCCCGAACTCCTATCCACGCATTTGACTAGAGCAACCAGGGATATCTAGACACACACGTAAGAAGCTTCCATGCTCTAGCGATGCCTTACTACATTTAACACCGCTCAAAAACCCTATACAAACCCTTGAGATTCGCAACCTCTACTACGCCCTGCAAAAGACCCCTTGTCGCGATCAACCTCGACCGAAAAGCAGGAAAAATGATATCCTCTATCATCTTGCTCAGTTGCGCTCTCCTTGCAGCAATCTCCAGCAGGGCTGAGTCTCGGTTTCCTGCCCCTGCCATTGGAGCCGGAGGCAGACATTCGGGAGCATAAAACGAGGCTAATTCAGCTAAAAATGTCTGGAAACATTCCTTTTCGGATGTCCAGTTGACATTAGGACCACATCTCAGCAAGAATCGCGGCAGCTTCGCTAGACTCGGCATGTAGCCCTTCATGAGTAACGGGATACTTAGGAGATCTCCTTCTGGGGATATATCGAGGGAGAAGTATTCATCCAACATCTCGCGCCGCGAGAGAAGTTGTTGCTCGACCAGAGTCACTACTTCCTGCCAGTTGAAGTCTGTTTCCGAGTCATCAGCCATCGTATCTGGTAAGCAGTCCTTGTCCGCGAGCTCTTTTTCGTGTTGAGCTGCAATTTGAAGGAGATCGTGAAGCTTCAGAGGTGGGTCAAAGCGGATAGCACCAAAGTTCGCAAAGTCTGTTAGACCGACTTGATAGAAATACTCGTTACTAGAAGGATTCCTGTCAATAACGGTCATTGCGACCCTTGTATTTCAACCGAATCAGTTCTTACCAGACCATCCCATAGTCGACTAGATATAATTTCACACCCCCTTGAATTGCTGCTATCCTTCTTGTCTCGTCCACAATGCCGACAAAGGTATGTCCAGCAAAAACCTCCGTCAAATCGTTATGCATATTCTCCCGAACCTCTGCCCTGAGCTCCTTCACTGTCGTCAAACGGCAAAGCGTGTGCTCTCTATCCATATACTCATACCCTTGATCGCCTGTTGCTAGTTCTCCCTGGTAGCCATCAGAAGAAGGCTCTTGACGGCTTGGAACTAGCATTGAAGTGATCTTTCTCAGCTTTGCGTCAGTTCGTACCAGGTTATTCTCATATGGCTTCTGTGACTGCCTTTTCTCTCTAGATCTGGATGGAGTGCCGGAATCTAAAACATCGTCCGCATTTACAACCGCAGTGGGAACTCTTGCCCCTGGCAAGAGGCTCTGCGTCATGAATGTTCGGCTTGTATCCACCTTGGCAAGCTTTATCCTAATCTCGTCACAGATCTTCTCTATGATTTCCTCTTCATGCAAGAAGTTAACTTCCCTTTTAGTTGGATGGACATTAACATCGACTCGGTTTGGTTCGATATCCAAGCTGAGGTAGACAAAAGGATGTCCTCCTTTAGGGAGAAACATGGAATAAGTCTGCTCAATTGCCTTCTTGATTGGTGAAGACTCCACTGCGCGGTGGTTAATGAATAGAAGCAGCATCGTCTTTTTGGCGTGGTGGTTTGCGTTGCTTGCGTATCCCTGAACTTTGAATCCGAAAGTCTTATCGACAATGGATAGTTCGACGAGTTCGTTTGCAGTAGCACTACCGTGTATTTGCCTGATGCGGTCAACTACAGAGGCGTTCGCAACTGTTGCTATCCCCATGGTCGAGTCTCCATGCTTTTTGCAGGAGAAGGCTATTCCAGCACAGTGGATCGCGTAGCGGCTGACAATATCTAGGATTTTTGCGTATTCCTCGGATGGAGAACGAAAAGAACGACGACGTGTGGGTACATTGTAAAAGAGATCTTCAACCTGCTATGCATTTAGCTGGAGTAAACCAGAATTGCCCGACTCTTGTGCCCCATACCGTAATCTGCGTCCCTTGTCTGCCAGCAGCCGCCTTCGGATCGGCACTTTGTCCTGGTTTTGCGGGGACGAGTTTGCCATCAGCATAGTGGGCCCTCCAGGCACAGTTTGAATCTTTCGTCTTGGTGGTAACCGTAAGATGTGCTATGTGACTGATGCTTGCCAACGCTTCCCCACGGAAACCATATGTTCCAATGGAGGATAGGTCCTCAAATGCTTTCAACTTTGAAGTTGTAAATCGCTCACAGAGGATCGGGAGGTCGTTATGCTAGACCGAGTATTGTATCTTAGCCAAGGAATTGGAATGAATCTCGAGGCCTGCTCACGTTAATTCCATGTCCATTGTCTGTTATTTGCAGTAATTTTAATCCACCATCTTTCACCAATATTTCAAGTGATGTTGAGCCGGCATCAACTGCATTTTCGATGAGCTCCTTGAGTGCATGAACAGGAGCAACAATAATCTCTCCGGCGGCGATTTTGTTCACAACGTTTTGGTCCAATGGCTATCTTTAGTCAGCCTAATGGCCCAGCGCCAAGGTCTGCGGACTGGGAAGGACTACCTTGATTCTTCTTGGGCCTTGATAGCGGTCACCTTCTGCCTTTCTCTTCGGCTCCGCCGACGTCCCACTATCTACCTCCATCTTGTCCGCCACTGTTGGCGATCTGCAGCGCTTTATCAGACGCGCGGTGGTGGTCGCGTAACGCTCGTTAGGTTCTGCCGCGTGTGCACGTGTAACGTGATCGGCTTGTCTTGATTGGGAAATTCCTTCAAGATGGTCTATGCGCCTTTGAACAGATATCTATATTTCTACTCAGCATTCTATGTGCGTACGATCCCAATTCTCTTCTCTAGAGCGATCCTCTGTTCGTACTCCATGAGTCGAAGGGCCATCATCTGACTGACTTGTAGCTGGACAGGAGCCTTTGAGCTTCAAGCTATGACCATGCGGGCACCCTCTCGTCTCTACCATATTCCTGAAGATGGAGCGAAGAAGAGCGACGACTACATTCCTCGAGATACAAGCTCGTTTGTATCGTCGTTGTTGTTCTGGCGTGGGCCTTCAAGATTCCGACGGCGAAGAGTTCTGTTCGTTGCCCTAGTCATTACGATTGTGTACTTCTTCTGGAAGTATCAGCTACCCGTCTTTCAACCGGTCGGAAACGGGCCACATCCTAGAGGCCTCAATCGGCCACCACATATACCACCTCACCCATCCATCCCAAAGAGTCCGCAAGGGCTCCCAGCGAAAGACACGGACGCAGAGCCTGATGGCTCGAATAACCATTACTTTAATGGGCCAATTCGATACTACAAACTCGCAGTCACCCTCCAAGCCGCTGCACAATACCTGGGATATAGAGAATTGAACCAAAATGTTCTTTTTGGTGCAGCAAGTCTTAAAAGCGTATCAGCGATGATCCCAATAGCGTGTGAGATGTCTAGGTGGAGGAGAAACAATGTTCACTTCGCATTGTTTGGAAGAGACGAAATATCTATTCAAGACTTGATGGAGGTAAATGGAATAGGAAAAGAATGTGGTGTAACTTGGCATGGCAAGTCTATGATCTAAAGGTTGCCTCGTGAGACTTAACATTAATTGTATCGCACAGATGCACGACCCGATTACGCGGAATACAGCACGGATTTGCGTATGCAAGCTAGCGCTGGGGGGGCGCTTCGTCATATTGAATATTTCATGCATCCACAAGTCGTTATCGTGGATAATTCAGGAGAAGAGGAAGCCTACTTTACAAAGGGAATTAGACTGAAAGCTCAGACCTTGGATATTCCTCTCATTGAACTTCCTGCAAACGCTGGGGAGAATATGATGTGGATGACAAGATTGGACACTGGTGCGCTGAGTGGTAAGTTAAGCCTGCAGCTCTTTCTGCTCGAGCAGAGTCTAACAGGTGTGGGTGTAGCCTGGAACAAGGTAAACATCGATATCGTCGTCCGTGCATCCCCTGGAACGGCTGGATCCTTAATACGACTGCTTCATTCTCTCAGTAATGCAGATTATTTTTCGTCAACCTCACCAAAGCTCACCATTGAACTTCCCTTGTCAATCGACAGGCCAACTCAAGATTTCCTTAAGGATTTTGTATGGCCGCCGTCTCAGTCTAGGGAAGAGCAAGTAGATCAGCTCACGCTTCGACATCATATAAATCACAAAGGCACTGGTGCTGAGGAGTCATCGATACTGTTTCTCGAATCATTCTACCCTGCAAAACCCTCCACTTCCCATGTGCTCGTCCTTTCCTCACAAGCCGAGCTCTCACCTCTCTACTACCATTATCTGAAGTATACCGTACTGGAATACAAATACTCTTCGTACGGATTCCAAAGTTACGACAACCTACTCGGCATTGCACTTGACCTTCCTTCTGTTCACCTAAACGGTAGTGCGCCCTTCACACCACCGCTAGCTCGGCCCCCTCCGACTGCCAAGAGCATCATTTCCAAGGAAGAGGCCACGCCATTCCTTTGGCAAGCACCAGACAGCAATGCCGCTCTATATTTCGGTGACAAGTGGGTTGAACTCCACAGCTTTCTAGCCCGCCGTCTCATGAGTTTGGGCGAATCCACAAAGCCAACGAAAAGGCTTGTAGGCTCCAGATCCCCCGCGTGGATGGAGTATTTCCTTGAGCTCGCTCGAGCAAGGGGCTATGTCGTGTTATACCCTAATTTTGAATCCGGCGAGTCGTTAGCCACAGTCCATAATGAGCATACACATTATGGTGCAAAGGCAGACAAAAAGCCTAGCGGATCAAAGTCTAACACTGAGAAAACGTCTCGGCCTGAAAATAACGTTCTTACAGCCGAGTCATCAATTCCCCCAGAACCATCTCTGATATTCCAAAATACGCTCGTCCGTATTCTGCCCTCTGAGGGCGACTTACCCGAAATCAACAGCCTCCCTATCCTCTCATATGATGGATGGAAAATCTCAACTAGTCTCCTAGACGCCGACGCAATAAGCTACAGCAAAGCGTTTAGAAGCCAGATCGGAGGATGTAACGGGGCGTCGAGTGGAATAAGAAAGCTAGAAAGTGCTGACGATCTCTTCTGTCTTAATGAGAGCCTAGAGGATAAGGGGGATTGGGCGAAAGCCGAAAAGACTCCGACTGTAGATGATATTGATTCGTTGGTGTCTGCCTCATCGCAGGAGGATCTTCCACTTACTCCGGCCATGAAAAAACCTACAATTTCCGACATTGATTCTTTGGCGTCAGACTCTTTATCAGAAGAGCGCTCACTTACATCCACGACCGAGAAGCCTTCCACCGATTCGGCTTTACCAGAGAAAGGTCTGTAGGACGGAGAGACATCTCAAATGGGTAAGCTGCATCAGAATGGCATGGGCTTTTGTTTTCAGTTTGACCGTTTCAGCGATCTCTTTTTGAAGGCTCAGCATGCAGCGTGTTTTTGGGGCAGTTCCGGAGGACCTGTACTTTATTGAAGCGCTTCTATGTAGATACAATTGAAATGCTGAAATGCAAGCACGCATCTAATACTTTGTCGCTCACTTGGCAATCAAATACCTGTGAAAACCTTTTAAGTTTTAAGGCGTAGTCAAATACACCTAACCTTCCCAATTCGGATTCTGCAGAAAACACGAAAGTTAGATATTGTGACGAAGTAAACGTTTGTTCTCAGATTGACTCACCTTTCTCAGAATTACCAAGCCTTCGAGAGTACTAGCTAAACTGATATATTGTTCATCTTCAAGCTCCGCCCTCTCCCCGTAGGCTAGTAGAACCGGCGTGCTCTGTGTCTGCCATCCCGTTATCGTTTTCGGCCGTCCTGCTTGACCAACAACATCTACCGCCTGCCCAACTCTTACATTCACTGTCAGCGCCTTAAGATCCTCGTCCAGTGTGACCAGGAATCTCGGGTGCATGGCCGTAACGAGGAAATAAAGCAGATAGTGCGACTCGGCTAAGACGAACTGCTTGGCGTCGATAAGCGCAATCAAGACCGTCAGAATTCCGGCAGTTGCAACCCGCGACAGAACTTGTCGATCCGTGTGGAACGGGTTAACCGTCATTGTGCCCTTACCCATGTGCAACAGCCCTTGTGCAATGCGTACCATGAACAATGAGTTCTGGTCACGGTGGTAGTAGCTTGCCAGCTGTCTCAACAACTGCGCTAGACGAGCGTTATTTGTGCCTGCACCCAGGAGGCCCATGGCAAAGATAGCATTAACAGCGACATCATTGTCGTTGTCATGACTATATCGTGAGAGCGTATCATAGACCTTCATCTGCGGGTTGCTAGGGCTAATGAGACCCATTGCAAGGGGCACAGCTCTTCGAATGTTGGGTTCTCCGTAATGCATGAGATGGCCAAACTGCCGTAAGACCATCTCTTGGCCAACATCTTCGCCCATGGCAACGAGGGCAAGGCCAATTACAGCATACGCCTGGAGCAACTCATCGCCCTTCTTCTCATCGCTGCTCTCGATGTGGTCATTACAGAGATGCAATAGCTCTTGAAGCTTCAAAACAGTCCCAGTCCCTGCCCACGCGCAGACCTCAACGAGAACAGACGTCGGCTTCGACATAGGGTGGTCAATAGCCTTGAGGGTCTCGAGGATGACATCTGCTTCCTCCTGCTGACCAAAGAAGAGGAGAGCTAGACCAAGTGCCATGAAGCGTGTCCATTTATCCTTGAGCTGGCTCTCACGTTCCGGATCCATAAGAGTTTGAATGATTGCCTCATTAACGTCTCCGTTGGACGAGCCAACAAATATCAGGCCCAGCGACAGGGCCGCCATAGCAGAAATCTGCATTTCAAGCGATGAATCCGTCACAATAGGAAGCAAGACCTCGAGCAGCTCTTCTTTATTAGACCCAGCGTACGACAGCCCAAGTCCAATAATTGAAGCCACTCTAATAGGAACGCTCTTGCTCTCGAGATTATCTGTGTCGCTTAGAAGAGCCATAGCTGGATCAGAGTCGATTCTAACCCCTGAATTGATGATCCCGATCGCCAGTAGGGCACCAGCTTTGATATGATCTTCCTGTGCATACGTGAACTTGTCGATTTTGTCGAGCCCCATCTCGACGTCCCATTGCAGAAGCATTCCGATGGACGCTGCTGTCGACATCATACCTTCATCTTTTGTCTTCCATACCCAATTCCGATCACCTTCAACGAGCATCAATTTATCGCTTCCGAACCCAGCATTAGCAAATGCATTGACAAAGGAACTCGCAAGGTTATGCCTCGCAGAGTCGAGATTTGTTAGCCCTGCTACTCTGCTACTCTCTAAATGACTCTTGTAGATATCCTCTGTCGTTTTGGGGTCTAGAATGTTCAGTTCCTTGGCGAGAGACTTAAAGTGATCCGGCAATTTAGTGTTATTCAAGCACTCCGCAAGCTCAGTATCGTCCTCATCCTCGACCGGAAGGTCAAGCCAAATTTGCTGCCGGGCAATAAGGAAAGCCATTTGTTTCTTCAGTGACTTGTCCTTCGTGGAGCTAAAATCCTGCTGAATTAATTCCATGTCATTGAGGCGAATGGAAAGGATCATGGCCTGAGTGAGTTTGTTGTACTGCTTGTATATGTCATGTGCAGTGCGTAGGAATTGTTGGTCTTCAGGATATGTGAGGAGGTTCACCATGCTGAAGCAGATCTCAGTAACATAAATCCTAACATAGCAATCTCAATCTTACCTAACCATATACAAGCACACCCGCTGGTACGTGTTCTCGTCCAAATACTTTGGTATTTCCTCTATCATTTCTAATTCGCTGAGGATATCCACAGCATCGGCTTCTGCATTGTGGCTAAGGAAGTAAGGGACAAGGTTCAGCGTTAGGTCGATAAGATCTTGGAAAGGCTTATCCTCTGCCACTCGTTTCTGATACTCCTGGCCAATTTCAAGAGCCAAATGCCGAACATACTCGTGGCCCCACGACCCAGGGTCATCTGTTGGAGCTAGTAAACGATACTTCAGCGAGTCCTGTCGGTCCTCATCTGCGTAGGTCATGCCAAGAACCGAAAGAACATCTGCTAGCGCATCCTAGATATCCGAATTAGTACTCTAAGGTGAATCTAAGTAGCTGTCTGTGCTTTCGCGTACCTTATCTGGCCCTGCTGGCCAGTCTTCGTACATCTTCGTCATCTTCGGGTAGTGTGGCCTGAGAAACTTCAACGGTTTTGGCACCGCAGTCATGGAGGAGGTCGACGTCTTGATAAACGTTTTGATTGCTGCCAAAGCTGGTTTATATAGAGATGTGTCAGGTTCCTAGCGAGATCGTAGCAGTTAGTAGTGGTTTAAGACGCTTCAGGTACAGATGGTCCATACCGATAACCGTTCGACCAACATCTCTAGCTCAGACTTCAAGGTCTGATCCTCTTCGCTGAGTTCCTCTATTTTCCAAGAATTCAGCATCATAGCTTGTCTCTAAAACATATGGGAGTTCCAGGCATCCCCGTGCAAGAAACGGATAGCCAGTTGCGACTCGGGGTCAACATACCATCCTTCGGTGCCTCTCCTTTCTTTCCATTTGCTATCGGCTTTCCATCCTTATCCTTTCTGATCTCCTCTGGCTTCTTACTGTCCGGCTTGCCGCCAGACTCGACGGCCTTTCCCTTGCCTTTGTCGGTGGGCGTCGGTCTATCCTCGTCCTTAGGCATCCTAAATAGCTCCGAGGTTGAGTTGGTGGAGAATACAGGAGTAGTTAGAGACGGTAACAATAATGTCACTGATGGAGTGTACGCAGTTTATGATGAAGAAGTTCGTGGAAGGACAGTGTGAGGATTGAGATGAGGTGTTGCGGGCGTTGTTGAGTGGCTCTCTGTGACAGCTTGGTCCTCTCGTAGAAATCGCGAGGCAAAGCTGCATTACTAACCTTGCCAAGACGACAGCTAATTTTGAGCCTCAAAATTAGCCTCCACAGCGCCAAAATAAAAAGTGTTCGCAGAAAATAGTCCCCGGAGATTTACCCCACTATTGACAATTCACATCGCCATGAAGCTCGACACTAGGCATATGCGCTATCTCACCTCCGAGGACTGGCGAGTTCTCACTGCTGTAAGTTGGTCGGACTCTATGGAATATATCAACAAGAGAAATAACTAATGATTGTCTAAAGGTGGAGATGGGCAGCAAAAATCACGAAGTTGTACCAACACCGCTTATTGCTCAAATATCAGGACTGCGAGGAGGCAGTGGGGTACATAAGTGTATTTCCAATCTTGCCAAAAATAGACTCATTGCTAAGGTCAAAACCGCAAAATGTGTGTGAATTCTGATGTGAATATTTTAGGCAGTCTTGAGACTAACGCTGATGCCTGTAGATGATGGTTACCGGTTAGCTTATGGTGGACTGGACTACTTAGCGCTGAATACATACCGCAAGAGAAAGGATGTTTACTCAGTTGGCAATCAAATTGGAGTTGGCAAGGAGTCAGATATCTACGCCGTTGCTGACGAGAAAGGCGCCCAGCAAGTCTTGAAGATCCATAGACTCGGCCGTATCTCGTTCCGCACCGTCAAGGCCAATCGGGACTATCTTCGAAGCCGATCCTCTGGATCTTGGATGTACATGTCGCGGTTGGCAGCGCTTAAAGAGTTTTCTTTTATGAAGGCTCTGCACGGGCATGGTTTTCCTGTTCCGACGCCTCTTGCTCAATCTCGACACACACTCGTCATGTCCCTAATTGACGCCTTTCCTCTGAGGCAAATATCTGCAGTTCCAGATCCTGCATCTCTATATGCAGAGCTTATATCATTAATCCTTAAGTTAGCTCAGTATGGCCTAATACATGGGGACTTCAATGAATTCAATATCCTCATCCTCGAAAATAAAAAGCCCTTAGATCCCAAAGGCACCAAAGAGAACACTCTTGATTTTAAAGACAACTCAACGAAAGACTCCGATATAACCTTGACACCAGTTCTGATCGATTTCCCTCAAATGGTCTCAATCGACCACCCCAACGCTGAAATGTATTTCGACCGCGATGTCGCCTGTATCAAACGCTTCTTTGAGCGGCGCTTCCATTTTACAAGTAGCGCGCGAGGCCCACATCTCTCCGATGCGATGGAGCACGTCGGAAAGGATGGTGCGAAACGGCTCGATATCGAGGTAGAGGCTTCCGGATTTTCGAGGAAAATGGCAAAGGAATTAGAAACATATATGAAGGAGGTCGGAGTGGGTGGAGACCGCTCTTCCGGCATCGGCTCAGGAGACGAAGATAGAGACGAAGATGGAGACGGCGAGGAAGTTGCGGGAGAAGCTCCCGAGGAGGATTGCGAAGATGGCCGCGTAGATGCTCCGTCAACATAAAGCTGAAAGGAACTTACGCATTCAATCATTCCAGCATGTTGTAGTGTTGATGGATCGATGGGAAGTGTTTGCAGTGGCGCACGGAGTTGGGAAGGTATGGTATCATAAGATAGGCCTTAATGAACACTTCGTTGTATCTGCTACGCGTGAGGGAGCCATAGCGATCCAAGGGTATTTCTACTTCCGCCAGAGTACTTGGTGACCCCCCCCCAGCGCTCTAACGTGAATAAATGGAGCAGTCGTATGCTTGTCGAGCCTACACTGCTATATAAGTGATATGGTATAATCCTAAGTTTGCAGAACTTCCTATAGTAATCAGAATGCCTGGTATAAAGGTTTCTGCCATCCAATGCAACCATGAAGGCAAGTACCGATAGAATCTTTAATTTGATTGCTAGCTGCTAGTTGAGGGACAGAACAGTAACTAGTCTCACCTTAATCAGAATATTCGTACTTCCTACCGAATCCGAGAACTGAACTGAAAGCATAGCTATAGGCGTCTGAGCTCGTGGTGTTGACAGTCAACAGAACAAAAACCTGGGGAGTCAAAAGATATACAGTTTCATTGCGCGGTATTACAAGAGCTAGTCGCTAAGCTAACAGAGCCATGAGCATATGAGCAATGCCTCGAAAGATAATGAGTCCGCCGCCCTGATTCACCTGACCATGTACAGATAAATCTAGAAATCTGCGCATCATGACAGACATAAGGGCCAAGTGGTACATGTAGCCGTAACCTCGTACATAGAAATTGCGCTTTCGCCAGGCACCACTTCGGAAAGATGAGCGGCCGCGAATAGTGATGAACGATACAGGACAAACAACATACTGGCTTCGATCAAATGCTCAAAGGCCAGAATGAAGCAAGTGTAAAGAATAGAAGCCATAGAATACATGGACAGTGCCAACTGAACAAAGCTAGAGCATTTCGAGTCAGATGCATAAGGACATTGTCCGACGAGACATGAATGTTGCATAAGTGAACTAACTTGGCGTTGGTGATACACGCTCGCTGGGTTCTAAAGTAAAAGGTACGAAAGGGGAAGAGAGAAGTCATTGGACTCATTAGACTTGCAGCAGCCCAACCGCCGACGACACGTGTTGACGCCGACGACCACGGACCAGATTTCGCCCCAACAACTGTAAAACCACGAAATCTGGAATTCTGCACCGTTTTCTTCAAGGTTAGTCTCCACTAGCTGTGAGTTTGTAGGATTGAACGACGTTCTTGGACGTAGTAGACGCGTTAGAGCTGGGCTCGGAATCTGGAGAACCGGCACTAAGCCATTTGTGGCGTTCAGCTGCTGTCATATCACTCCAACGGATATAAGAGAATGCACAGCAAGGGTCAGAAGGACCGGCATACTCATGACTGCCAATATCTGAACCTCGGGATATTCCACTAGTGGTAGATCCCCCAGCGACAGTCCTAGATCTGCCATTAGCGTATTCGGAATTTGGGGGGTGACTATTAAGGACAAGTTCTCACTTAGGTTTCGTGAAAATTGGTTGAATGGCCTGGGGTGGCAGCCCATCGTTGACTGCAAGAGCCACATCCGTCCAGCCTCTAAAGCCAAGCATGGGTTCAGGAGATTGGCCAACAGAACCGGCCAAAGTTACATATTCAGTTCCATGACCAACTGAGCGGGCCGAAGCCGAATACTCTGTAGCACGGAATTGACGGCGTCTGGTGGTTTCGTCTTTCAATTTCTTTTGTTCTTCCGTGTCAGCATAGCGAACTTGAAGTAGTAGCCCATCTCTGCCAATAGCCTGTCCATGAAATAGCTTAATCACTTCGTCAGAGGCCTGGCGAGAAGTAAAGCTATGATTAATTGGCGCATTAGTCAAATATCAGTAATAGAGGATAAGACAAGTGGGGTCAAATACCGCGCAAAGCCGACCCCACGACTATTGCCATGAGAGTCACGAAGGATACGACTTGATTCAACTTCATAGCCGAAGAAGATGGCGTTCAACTCCTACATAAAATACGGGTCATTAGCACGTTTCACTTCGGTAGAAACACAAATTGACTTGCCGTCTCTGTCATGTCTCTCGGAAGATTGGAAACGTAGAGGTTAGTAGACTTAGCATTCGCAAAAGCTTTGAGGCGTTCATTGAAAGACTCCTAGTGAATGTCAGAGAGTACGACCGATGCTGCACATCCTGATGACTCACCCGAGCAAACCCAACTTCGTAATTGCGTAAGTAAAACCCGCGAATGCAGAGCTCAGCTTCCAGGAATGTCGAAAATTTTGCAAATCCGAACCTAAAGCACCTCTGAGCATTTAGTACAAATTTCGGTTAATTGGTTATCTTACCCTTTGCATGTCCCAGTGTGAGGATCGATCATTGCCTTGTGATTAATGACTCTACCAAACCGAGAGGCATAAGCCAGCAGAAGGTCGTCGGTAGTATCAGGAGCGAAGCCACGGACATAAACGTTTTTGATATGAAGAGGGTTTTGAAGGCTTTCCTCTAGACTCTTAAGAGAGCTCTTGGCAGTGTAGACCGCTGGGATTGCCCACGGAATGGTTGGGTGCATGGAGAGCAAGTGCACAATGCGATGTTTCTCGACAGCTTCCTGCACATAGGGGCTAGTACCAAGCCTAGGGTATTCATGGCGGCCCTGCAGCGGGATGCCAGCGTGAGATTGAAATCCCACGTAGGCTGCGGAGCTATTTGTGTAGGAGTACCCTTGGAGAGGCGATTGGTCGATTGAGGCAATTGAAGGGCTTTGGCCTGTGTAGGCCGGAACGCTCTGAAATGGAGTTTGAGGAGATGGCTCAGAAACGCTGGAGGGCAGAGAACCGGCGCTATTTGGTGGAGTAACAGGCATCATTTGGATTGCGTAGCCATACGGATATGGTGCACTTGCGGTGTAGTACTGCGGATAGACCGAGGGGTACTGATAGACGTGTGAAGCGTAAGGAACCCCCATCGGATAATTAGCATGGGCCTGGGACTAGAAGGGGTTAATACCACAGGCTGATATAGAACTAGGCTTCATACCTGAGAAGTATTCATGGGCACTCCATTTGGATTCATGGCATACAGTGGAAGCCCAGAGTTAGCTGCGAACATCCCAGACTGACCGATCATGGACGTAGACGGTCTTGTTGGATTGTTCTGCAAGGAGATCTCCCCAAGGGCTTGGTTGAGACTTTGCAAAGCTCCAAGGCCTTGGGCAGTGTTCTGACCAGGACGACTTGTTCCACTCTGGTAATGGGTGGTCTGCGGAGTAACGTAGGTAGCCATGTCGAAGAGCTAAAGGAATACAGTATCTGAGATTAGTAAATCTATATCAAGTGGTTGATAAGATCGGAGAAAGCTGATGTGTGCGGAAGACAAGCGTCCATATGGCAATACGGTAGGACATGAGAAGAAGCGAATTGGAACCCACGAAAACTGGGCAAAGAAGATGGGCGTGTGATATCGTGACAGGACAGAATCTATCACAAGGAGAGTTCATCTTACTAGTTTTGATTATAGTACAGAAGACCGGCAAGATATTGAGTGGTTAGCTCGGGCGATGCCGCTACACTTAGATGAAGGAAACAAAGTCAGCAGACAGGTCGACAGAGACGAGAACCTCTGAAAACTGCGAGAATGTGGCGCTTTGGTTACTTACGACTTCGTGTCTGAAGCCTACGCACAGTGGGAGTATAAGAGAGCGGAACACCCAGACGAGCTTCCTTGCAGTGGACAGTAAATAGAGGGTGCGTTCAAAGCGAGTGAGAGCTGATTGATACAAAGCTTCGAGCCAGAAGCAGGATGCAAGATGCAATATAGTGAGAAGAGTTGGCGAGAAAGAGTCGGCTTTTAGAGAGGTTGCAGAAACGAAGAGGACGCAGGCAAAAACGAGGTGGGCTATAGGGCAAGCATAGAAGAGCTCGATTAGGAAACCACAGCTTGACGGCAAAAGGAAACAAGCCGTTATGGTAAAAACATTAACACAACAAGGAAGGAGGCACACACTGTTATAGTTATGCTTTGTTTGCTATTTCACAAGTGGTAATAATACTTAAGGGCAATTCGATCAAGAAGGCAGGCTCGGGTCGACGGAATCGGCGTCCAAGAGGTTCATATAGGGTAGACATGGGGAATGGCCTCCACACTTGCCAGTCATTTTTTTGATATAATATGTAACGAAAGCATCGATCTTGAACAGGCCTGTCCGGCCGTTTGTATCTCGCACGTCGACACTGCACGCATCTCATATGGGACCGTGGGTTGCCGAGGAGAGAAATGTGAGCTGTCTCTTGGGATCTGCGCCACCGAACGCAGAGGCACTTAATCTGAGATACGGCATAGGAATCACATCGCTAGTATCCTATAGCAACTTTAGCATATCGGGTCATTTCACATTACACCAATCCAACGACGCATATGCTAGCCTTACGCTGTTGACTCGCTCCACCTCTTTTTCGTTTCACAACTGTTGAGATTGGCACATGGAACTGGGCCAGGCATGGCATAGTACTTCAGGACATACATGTGCGATCTCCTCCTGTGGAAGGAACATTGCTATTTAGGCCAAGCCCGACAGTATACAGAGTAGAAAGCTCCTATGAGCGCGCTAAAACTGGACTTGAGGTGAACGACCGGAATCTCCCGTGTCGTATTGACGTCCCACCCGGCAGTCTGGATGATGTGCTAATGATCTCTTACAGGAGACTGAAAACTTCAAGGCACCTATGCACTGCAAGATAACTAGAGAACATCAAGTGCAGTATCCCACTAGATAAACAAGTTATCTCCTAGAAGCTCTGAGTTTACCGATAAGTTCGCACAGTAGAGAACGGTGAGATTCAATTGACCAAGAGAGGTGGAGCATCAGTAGTGATGCAGTGGTGTGATGCTCCAACATATTGGTCCCAACATGCTGGGGCCAACGACATGCAATGGCAATATCGCATTTCGCGATGCAAACGACACCTGTGGCCGAAAGGCCCTCTGCTATAATCGCTCCATGGATAATTGCTTTAGCTTACTGCGTAGTATACGAGCTTTGGCTACAGAGAAAGACGTCCCATAAAAAGGAAGTACTGCACGCGAGGCAGATAGACATCGTGTCCGGCCATGCAGTTTGAC
>JAJDMX020000534.1:0-21092 GCA_022345685.2 Nothomitra cinnamomea | reverse complement strand
GGGGGGGGGGGGGCGGGGGGGGGGGGGGTGGGGGGGGAGTTGTTGTGTGTGTGGAGTTTGGGGGTGTTTGAGGATCAGGTTCCTACGTATATGCTCGGGTTTGGTGGTCTGGTGGTGCGACTACTACCTGTATAACTGTACTGTCCTTGTTCTCCACTTAATGTGTTGGTGCCTTTGTGTTTACTAAGCCCTTATATCCCCTAAGTAAATTTTGCGGACGGGTGGGCCTCGGCCTGTTTGTCTATCCTCAAGATAAAGATAGAGACCACATTGCAGTTTACGGCAACTCGTAAATATACACAGAAACCATCTGTTCAATTCCTTAAATAGATAGTCCCTTATCCCAGCCCCAATTTACCACTTTATCCCCCCCACAAAGTTCGCACACACAAAATCACAATACATACGGAGGCTGGTACCAAAAGTTTTCGGACTCACCTTTTAGGCCTTGCCTAGGCTTTACCTCACCTAAGTTCCAGTTAAGGCGGCACCTACCAGCTCACCTATCGCCTTGCATGGGAAAACTTTTGATGGGGTAAGGTTTTACCAAGGCTTAGGTAAGAGTCCGAAAACTTTTGGTAGCTGCCTCCGTAAAAAATGAAAATAAGAACAAGGAACAAAGACTCGGAGCCACTGAATATAGGCTCGGTTCCATAATGGAGGTTCGAAAATCAAAACAAAAACAAACGACACTATCTACAGAAATATGCAGTAAGTTAAGCAGAGGGCGCCCCTTCGTTGAAGAAAAAGCTGTGGTGTATTAAGACAAATATTTAGTTGTTGAGGTTTTTTTTTTTAATCGAGAGGATTTTGTCCTTGGTTAGTAACAATAAGCTCTTGTATAGGAAAGAGGTAATGTAAACCCGTATCCCTTAATCTCTAAAGGATAAAATGTATTCCGATCCGATTCGAGAGGAAAAATGTAGCCCGCCGTGCACAGAAGGAGAGGAAAGGAGGAGAATGGATGTCTCGGCCGTTGTTTCGTAGGTAGGAGATGGGTATACAAATGCGAATGCAACACCCGACTCTAAACAGCAATAGGCATCGGCTCCGCCTTCTCCCCATTCTCAGTCCTCTTCGATTCACTATCCTTAACGGACTTCCACTCCAAGAAGCAAGCCGCTACGAATGCAGCGCACGCAGTTGCAACAGTGACGCGATAGGTGTCGATCAAACCAGTCATGTAGGCGAGTTTAGCGCCGTTCAGCTGGTCTAACCGACCGATCTTCTCTAAAGCACTTCGGAACTGGGTTGCGCCTGTGTGGAGGAGGACGTCAGGAGGGAGAGTTGGGGCGAATTTTTCTACGCCGCGCTGGAGGCCGTTCTGGAATACGTTTGAAGCGACGGAGATGAAGAGAGCGCCACCGAGAGTTTGGAAGAACATGACGATGGCGGTGCCGACTGGAACGTCCGCTAGAGGAAGGACGGTCTGCACAGCGAGGATCGGGCCCTGGAAACCAACGCCAATACCGGCACCTGTGAGGACTTGGTAACCAAACCATTTGCCAAAGGGAATATCAATAGTGTATGTGGTGAGAAGGCCAGCGCCAATAGCGAAGACTGCAGTTCCGAAAATAACAAAGGGGGTATAGTAACCCAACATAGTGATGAGACCACCTGAGACAATGGAGGAGAGAACCGTGGCGAGAAGGAGCGGGAGAATGTCAATGCCAGACTTTGTGGCCGAGGCGCCTTTCACACTTTGGAAGTAGATGGGCAAGTAGAAGATCAGAGCGAAGAATCCCGCACCGAACATGGCAGCGTAGAGAATCCCTGCACAGACGGACCTCTGCTTGAGGATACGTGGAGTAAGGGTAGCCCGTTCGCCGAGTTTGATCTGCGAAAAGGCGAAAATGATAGCTAGAAGACCAGCACCGACGAGCAAGCCGATGATTCTCGAGTTTTTCCAGGGGTATGTGCTACCGCCCCATTGTAGAGCGAGCAACAGCATCACAACGCATGGCACTAGAATGCTAGCACCGATCAGATCGAGCTCTTGGAACCGTTGCCAGAAGGATCGGTTATCCTCGTTGTCGAGTCTGGGGATATGGAGGATGGAAATAATGACAGCAATGGTGATGGCACCAATTGGCAGGCTGGTTAGGTTATTAGCTAAAACCCAAATATTGGAGCTAAAATATCGATAAATGCTTACTTGATGTAGAAACACCAACGCCATGAGACTCGATCGGTAAAGACTCCGCCCAGCAGAGGGCCAGCCACGGACGCAATACCCCACATACCACCGATGAGTCCAAAGACGGCAGGTCGCTTTGACAAGGGAACTATTCCAATGTAATATCCGTCAATAACTGTCCACGAAACTGGTCGATAATGATAGGCGGTCTGTTAGCTTACGGGAATAGGCTAGGATGACAAGAGCGCCCGAGAAAATCCCACCAACGCCCAAGCCAGCTATCGCTCGTCCGACGATTAGAGCAACGCTCGTTGGAGCAGCACCACATATCAGGGATCCCAATTCGAACAAGCTGATAGCGGTAAGAAACGTAGTTTTGACCTAGGTGCCCAAATGTGCGTCAGTATTGATGTTTGTTGTCTATGATCATATGGCCGCTGCAGCTTACGCTAAACGTCTTGTAGATACGGCCAAAAGTCGGTTGTAAGGCTGTGCTCGTCAGGAAGTAGGCACTTCCATACCAACCGATATCTCCAACACTGTTAAATCGATCCGTGATACGCGGAATTGCGGTAGAAATGATTGTTTGATCGAGAGCGACGAGGAAGACAGCGAGACACAGAGCAAAAATAATTGAAATGAGCTTCAGGCCATGCGGATATAGATCATCGGGCAGGTCGATTTGAGTAATGTCAGTGGCATTGGTACGGGTTCGAGTAACGTTGACTGGTTCTCCTGTTGCCGTCTCTATATGTGTGTCTTTTCGTTCCACCGCATCTGAGTGCTCGCTCATGGGTTTTGAGGGAACCTTCTCAGAGGTCACGTCTGCTAATGTTGACGACGAGCCGTCTTGCGGGACGGGCTCAGCTCCAGAGTGTGGCTTCTCGCCAGCCTCGTCAACCATTGTTGGTGATAGGGATGTAGAGTCGTTATCCCAAAGAGAGTGTGAAAGACAAAGCTTCGTAGGTTCTTTGCGAGAGAAAGTAAGAGAGCAGTAGACACGGGATGTTCTTCTCAAGAAGATTATCTACTCCACAAGTTTTAAGAGAGATTCAAGGAAAGCGCACAGGGTGCCTGACAAACCATATACTAGCTTTCAAGCCTCCGTCGGCATTCCGGTGTTAGCTAACTCGCGAGACAAGTCCGAGAGCCACTATTGGCGAACAAAAGAAAGTCGGAGGAACTTTTGAATCCACCCCGTCGGCTATGCACCATATACGGGATGCGGATGACTCAGGTTCGATTAACGAAACCCCTTTATTGGTCCCACATGTTTGCCAAGGCTTTGCCAAGGAGAGCTTTGATGACGTTAAGACTTCCGTGCACACAAACATCGGGATTCACTGCCCCCGTTAACCGGGTCCCAAGACCGCGCTTCGACAAAAACAGTATACTGTGTAACGCAACCCCAGTACTAGACCGGCCTTTGTCCCCTTCCACTTGGGCGCGGCTGTCATGCGCCGGTCAAATTCTGGGTCGTGAGACTGCATTCGGCAGGCCGAACATTCATGAGGCTGATACGGCTGGCTATGCAATCAACATTTACGCGGTGGCCAATAGACGCCACGCACCGAGTGAACTTTCGGTGTGGAAACTAGTTCCTGAAACGAGGAGAGATTTCCGTCTAGAATTCTAGAAAATCGAATCGAGACGCATTGAACACAGGTCAGCAGGCTGCAATGTAGGCGCGAATGTGATTGTGATTGCAATGGGTATATAGTAGGTGCACATCAATTCCATCCCCAAACAAAGAATGACTTGCTTGTGATGTGGTTGGCGAGCCCTTGGAGGATTGTTTTTGACGACAAAGCGACAAGCATTACGGAGAGATTCGCCTCCGGCCCGCGTTGATCCCCTTCGAAACAACGAGGCAGGCATACAGGCGGCCCGAATAAAATTAAGACCGGTTGGTTTTACAACAAAATGCGGTATCTGAGGTCGCCTTAACTCCGAACCTCACCTAGACATAGGGCTTAGGGCTAGGGCTGCCGACCCCCAATATCACTTCAGGCGTGTCACCGGTTCGGCCCGCGCCGAAGAGAACCCCACTGCGTCATGTATAATTGCTTAACCCAAGCTTTCGCAGACAAACTACGTACACCGTGGCGATACATGTCGAATCAAGGGCGTTTGAAGCGTTCGAATCCAGCTGATGCAGTGAGGAAAAGCAACTTTACATTTGCCATCGAGACGGTGACAGAGGCCTACGTTTTTACACTGAAATAAACTACGTAACTCAACCACCTAAACGTTACGGCATAGTTTTTTTTCTTGATCCTTGCCGGCACGCGTGTAGCCCGGGACATGGAACAGCTCTGCCGAAATTTTGTCTAGCTAGTGCTGAGTCAACTCTCTCAGTCTGTCTGGGGTGCGTCCCAAGACAAGGGGATAGGGAAGGGCCGCCGTTGACCGGACGCATCGACGAATCCGGCTTCAACTTGAAATCCACACGACATCGATAATTCCCACCAGAAATACTCGTAAGTCCTATCAAACGAACAACAGGGGATTTTTAATACAAAATACACGCTTTAACGTGGGTTGTTGGCTGTATGTTTGAAGGGTCTCGATTCACGATGCGTCCGGTCACTTACTGGTCCACGCTGTGCGTGTTTGGCTGTCAAGACCAGCCCATGTGTGATTGTATATAGACTCGAACTAACCATAGAGGCAACATAATACTTTGAGTTCAAAAGTCACGGAGCATTCCCACGCCCACAAACCAGCCCGTAAGCCTATATGACATCCACTCACGGTGAGATCAAAGACAAAAAACATACAACAGAGGGTATTCCCTGCTCGTCACCGACGCAAGTACTGATCCTCCGATCTGTAGGTTGTGTAAGGCAGAGCGGACGGGATGCCCAATTCTCTACAGTCTATGGTCGTATGTACTAGAACTAGCTTGCAGGAGAACTTATGTAGGTGGAGTCTTGGTCAAGGAAGGAAAGCCAAGAGCGGAAACGACCCCTCGGAAGGCCCAACTTCAGAAAATAAGCGACCAAGTCCTCGCGGTGTGGGGACTTTGCCGTTTTTTCAACCTCCAAAACCAGCCAAAAACCGGAAATGCAAATCGAAAATTCTGAAGAGTGCATTTGATGCAATTTTCTCTGGCCTACAATATCTTCTACTGCGATGCATTGTTAGAATGCGTGGTTGAGTTGCTAGATGGTTTGGGGGTTTCCAGTCAACTTGTGCCCTTGACGAAGATTCTTGCTATATTTTCAACTTTTTGCCAAGACGGGGTTCTGACGAATCAGAAGCTGTGAATCACATACAGCTCTCTGAGAGCCCGATGAATCATCGCTCTAGAATTTTGAAGAGTGCATTCGAAGTGTCTTGTTCCATTAGGGTTCATGTTCTAGTATCAGTGAAGCCTAACTGCTGTGCTTGTAGGACGGTTCGAGATGTCTGTTTTAGGGCCTTCCCAGCATCTTCCGTCCCTCGTTGGAAGGAGGGGTGGATAGCTCCAAAGCTTCCCCGCCAACCTTCCCACCCCGCAACCCCACAAAACGCAACACTAAAAACCCCACCATGGCCTCTACACCCTCAGTCCTGCTCGAAAGGGCAATAAACGCCATAACCCTTGCCGCGGAGGAAATACCCGTATGAATAACGAACAGTTCCGCCCATTACACTCCACAAAAGCTAAACGTAAACAGGCAGAAGACTTCATCACTTACTCGACCATCCTCGACATCCACCTCGAATCCGCGCTGCAGCACTATGACCATAAAGACCAAGTTGCGTTCCTGACAGCGTTGGTGGGCATCTTGGCTAAATATCCGGGGTTGACGGCGAATATTGGGTGGGATTTAGTTGCGGTTCTATTGCCGTTTTTTGAGGAGCGGGATGAAGGGGTGGACTTGGCGACGAAGGATTGCTTAAAGGAAGTTGCGGAGAAGGGGAATCCTAGGGAGGTTATACTTAAGATTGTGGAGTGTCTACGTCAAATACCGTTCGTTGACCAGGAGGATGATGAAGAGGAAGGAAGTGACGAGGATCAGAACGAAACCCCCGAGGGAGAGGATGAGGAGGATGGGGAGAGTCTTGCCGCCAGGATGAAACAGGAAGCGCAATGGCAGAGCGTCCATGTTTCGGCGCTGAAGTTCCATGCGCTTCTGGGTGTGTTGGATCAACTTCACCTGAGGATCAGGACGAAGTTCCCAAGCCGGTTTCTGTCGACTAGTTTGACTGCTATCCTCAATACATATACAGATGCTGTGAAGGTCATTTCGGCGGAGATGAAGGATAAACTTACGATGGAGATCATGAAGTTTATAGGCTCTGTGTCTCGTCTGCGGCAGTCTGGGAGTGCTCCTGCCCTGCCTCCTAGATCTCCGGGAGGAGAAGCACTAGAGGGAATGACGACTCAAGCCCAGCCAGTGGCGCCGAAGGCAGAGGATCCGGAAGCGGAGGTCAGTCCGCCTTCGGCGAAGGAAGCGGATATTCAGAGACGATTATTGCAGTCTTTCCTTACGCATATATTCGAAGATTATATGCTATCGTTTAAGGATACAGAGGAACCTGGTGGGTTGGCATGGTCGACTCGGATGCAGGAGAAGTTCAACCCGGCCAAAGCTATCCCAGGGAGGGTGTTGGTTTGTCAGCGATTCAATGAAGATCCAATTCTTCAATTTAGAGAAAGAGTTGCGCGTCACTTCGTGGTAAGACGCTCGCTCTCCTAATCGTCTAAATGTTTTCAAATTGGCCTACTCACTCTAGTACTAGACTCTCTCTACAAGTCTGTCCATTTCCGACACTGAACTCCTCGACCTAACTCAACGCACCACGCCCACTTCCCCCTCCTCCGAACCTACTGGGCCCCTAGCCGCTCCCCCAACCTCCTCCTCTTCAATCCCCTTCTCCCAACCAGGCGCGCTCTTCCTCCTCACCGCAAAAGCTTTTAATACCGCCTCCTATGACCGCCGCGCCGCGCCCCCACCCCTCCCCATCTTCCCCACCCACGCCCAAATCGTATTGGCCTTCCTCGGCCGCCCCGACCGCGGGGGCCTCGTCACCATCGGCACTGAATCTACCGCCGTGATCGATGCCGTTCTCGCGCTCGGTCTGTGGGCGATACAGTCCGCCCAGAAAAGTGCAGGTGCGCACCCAGATTTAGGGGTGTTTGAAGAGGGGGAAGAAGAGGAGGGAGATGAGGAGTTCACGCAATATCTACAAACGCTCTCTCTCCTATCAGCACATACCCCGAGCCCACCCCTGCGGTACACAGCGCACACAATCACGACCACAATCCTGCATGCTCACCCGAGAGATCTAGTCAGATTAGCGTTCATCCGCGACACGCTTGAAGACTGTCCGTTTGAGAATCTAAAAGCTAGTGCAGTGGGGTGGATCAAGGATGAGATTATCGCCGCGAACGCGGCAAGTTCTCCTCCCGGTTCCGGGGGAGGGGAGAATATCTTCACCACCCTCGTAGCTGTGGATACGTTGGCTCCCTTTCTGTTTCCGAATCTTACGGGACCGTTGGTGAAGGGGGAGGTGCGGGGGGCGTGGACGCTTTTTAAGAGCGGATTTGGGTTTTTTTTGGCGGTGTTGAATTTTTATTATTTTTTGCTCGAGGCGAAGTATCTCCATCAGACGCTGGACGTGCAAGGGTTGAGGAAGAAACATGATATTAATAAGGGGTTTGTGGGCGCGTTAAAGGTAGCGGGGGAGAGGTTTGGGAAGGAGCTGGAAGAAGGTGGAGCGTTTGAGAGGGAGGAGTCTGGCGCGGGTGTTGCGAGTGGGCGGGCAGATTTGAGGATTTTGGAGGTGGCGGTTGAGAGGGTCGAGGAGGCGGGGAAGGGGGCTGCGGAGTGGGGGGATTGGGTTGAAGAGTAGAAGTTAATGGGAATATGATTTAGACCCGTTTAGATCAGCCTCGGGACTATCCACAAAAAAAAAAAAGTTTCTAAACACCTTACGATTCTGATCTTATTAAAACAGTGCACCAGTTCGGACACCACACAGACCTCGTCAAGCCCCTCCCTAGTAGTCTGCACGGAGGCAAACGCAGCCACACAATCATACATCCACACGGCTACGACGAGAACTAATCTCTCTTGACCCTCTCTTCCTACCACCAGACAATTCACATCACACAGCAAACACAGTTATTTCAATCCTTCTTTAGCGATTAAGGTCTAACTAAGATACATATCGCGTACTTTCCCGCAGGCGACTTTTCTCTTCTCGACTGGATCGCGGGAGAAAACTTATCGCAACGAACAAAAGTACGAACGAACCGAAACGAACGGGAAAGCGGGGAGGGGAGGGAATCTGGGAGAGGAAGGCAAGAGAGAGTGAGCAGAGGAGGAAAATTGGGTTCAAGCGAAATCCTATGTTGCCAAACTAATCCCTTGAAAACGTGAAAACGTGAAAACGTAGAAAAATAACCATGGAAAAGGCTAGCTAGGAAAAGCTCCCATTTCCGCCTTCAAAAAGGCGGCAAACTTCTTAGAATGAACAGCGAAATGAAGTTCCCCACACCCTCATCAAATCGATGTATCATACATACAGCCGTCTCGAGGGAAAAAAAGATGATCAAGAAAAAAAAGGTTTCCATCGTCTATCCTTAATCCCCCATAATCTCATCGTCCCCGTCCTCACTTCCACCCATCCCTTCTTCCTCCTCCCCACCCCCTTCATCATCAACCTCCATCTCATCTTCAACTACCAACTCCCTCCTCCTCAAATCCTCCTCCGCTCCCTCCTCAGGCTCCTCGTCCATCTCGACATCCCCACCCTCCTCCTCCTCGACAACGACATCACTCCTCCCCTTCCCTTTCTTCCTCGCATCCTTGACGGTCCCTTTCTTCCCCCTCGTCCCCACCGCCCTCGGCTCATCCAAATACGCCACCACCTCCTTAAAATTCGGTCCCAACCTCCCTCGATTCCTCTGCAGCCTCTCCCTCATTCTCCCGCGCAACGGTCCCCCCGCATCAAGCACCCGTGCAATAATAGCTAAGACAAACTTCCCCGCGAGTTCACACAATCTCTGTTCCTGCAAGAGGGCTTGATTTTGTCTATCCTCATCATCATCGTCCTCCTCGTCTTCGGATTCCGAGTCCTCGGGCTCGTCGTCCTCCCCTGCTTCAAGGGTGCGGCGCGACTTTTTGGCGAAGGCTCTTTCGTGGGCGCTGTAGATGGTTGCTAGGAGGGTTTGGAGGTTTGATGGGATTTCTTGGATGAGGGTTAGGATGCGTTCGTTCTTTTCGGTAGAGGCATTGGCTTCTGCTTCATTTTGGGAGGGTTTAGGTTTCTGAGCGGGTTGGCGGAGGGTGGCGAAGAGGGTGAAGAGGTCTAGGAGAGTGCCTGTAGCGGCGAGGCGGAGAGAATCCGTGCTCAGGCGTGTTTGGAGGATGGCGGTGAGGCTGGCGACGAATTCTTCGTGACTGTCTTGGAGGGCGTCGATGTCGACGTCTGCGATTTCTTCGCCTTGGGTGAGGGCGTCTTGAAGGGATTTGACTTTCCACATGAAGTAGAAGAGGAGGGATTTCATGGCGCCCATGACTAGTTCGTTTTCGGCTTCGCTAGCTTCTTCGGTTTCTTTGGCCCACTGGCCGCGGCTTGGGATCTTAAGGAGGGTCTTTAGTGGTGCGGGGGATACGGGCGCTCCGGCCTTTCTCTTCCCTGAAATGACGGGTGCTTTCTCGAATACGTCGACGCAGTCGGAGATACTAGCTAGATTCCCTAGTCTCCGAACCGTGTTCGATATTCCGGTAAGGAGGCTAGAGCTCAAGTTTCCTCTCTTGGATATATCCTTTGCACCTACAAGGGTATGCAAAGTCCCCACGGTATCCTCCCATAGAGACTGAACCTTCCCCTCTGTAACCTCTTCCAACTCTTCAAAGCTCTTAGCGTGAAGCAGCGCCGCACTAGCTTCAACGAGAACAGCTTGGTCGGCATGAGTCATGAATTGTTTGTTGATATTATCAAGCAACGAGGAGTAAGCACTAGATTCCTGCCCTGGTTCTTGGAAAACGTCAAGGTTGAGAACATGTTCAAGCCGTAGTACAGCAGATGCCGCATCAGGTACAGCACCAAACTTGTTGAGTAAGGCTGGTATCATCTGAGCTAGATGTCGTGCTGCCGTTTCCTGGTGTTCTAAAGAATCTCTCTTTGGAGTTTTCTTCTTCTTCGCCTTTTTCGAGGGCTCTTGGTCTTCGGTTCGTGTAAGGTTGAGTCTGACGGCGGCGTTCAAGACTTCGAGAAGGATGACCTCCTCTTTCTCGTCCAACTTGGATGCAAGCTTGAGCGCCTTTTCTACGTCGTCAGACGTATTCCCTTGAGATGATGTAGAAGAATGATCGAATAGTAGGTATCCAGCCAGCGTTTCCCACTCACGGATCTCAGGAATCTTTTCGTAGAGCGCTTGAGCTGCAAGTGAAAATCGTGATTCGACACCCGCAGCAACTAAGACATCGCTTCCGCCAGGAGGCCCTTTTTCAATCTGACTCGGCAGTTCCTCACGATCTTCGGAATCGTAAGAATTCAGTACCTCAACTAAGCATTTTAGCTTGACCCAGGCGATCCGAGGATTTTCAAAGTCTTCGTCATTATCACCGACAAGAACTTCCTCTATCGCTTCTTCCCCACCGAGCTCCTCGATCTTGGAGTCGTAGAGATCGTTGATATTCTCTGCGAAGAAGTCAACAACAGCCTTCCGGACGCGGACTTCCGAGTCGAATATTAATCGACCAACTGTATCAATGTCATCTGGCTCTAGCATCCCAGCTTCCCGTATTGAATCAAGAACTTCAACTGTCGAAGCTCGGACACCAGGGTCTGCATCTCGCGTCGCCATCTCTACTAGACGAGGTCGAAATCGTTCTATAAAGTGCCGCAAGCCACCCACATTATTCTGATTCTTGAATAGTCTGTGCAGCTGCTTGATGACTTCCAACCGTGTAGGGGCAGAAGTATCTGACAGTACCCACCCCAGATATCGCAGATACTGTCCCTCAAAGAACAGTTCTGGTAAGGTCAAGATCCAATGGCCGAGCGCCTGTACGCAATCCGCTCGAATCTTAGGATCCACATCTCTATATCGGTGCACGAAAACGGTGTCGAAGACGTCCTTGATGAAAGTCTCGACAGTCTCTCTATTCTGGCCGCCTTCGTCAACCTTCGCTTGTAGCGCAGCTACTCGACCCTTATTGACTCTAGCCTTCTTCTTTTCCGATTCCAACTGTCGAAGGGACTTTGCGGTAGTCTCTGCAATCTCGCTTGCTACTTCGCACAAGGTACTAACGACAGCAAGAGATGCTACCGTTGCAGTGTGTCGAAAAGGTCGGATTGCGGATGAGGACATTGTAGTAACCCAAACTTGCATATTCTCGATAAGAGCTAAGTCATCGTATAATATATTTGATGCATGAGCGGTGAGGATGAGAGATTTGATGAAACCTGTCAGAGTTTGTCGAAAAGGTGGACTCGTTCTCGTCTTGGAGATAAGAGGATAATCGGTGATGTTTTGCTAGAAACCACGAAAATCGGATAAGTAATTTCCCCAATGGCGACGTCAAAGGTGTTTAGAGACTTACAGCCTGATACTCCTCCTGCAAATCAGTGAGCCTGCCTGTGACATTGTCCTGATCCTCGATGTCGTGGACCGTAACCTCCAGCTCGCATCCGGCACTTCGTAAGACGAAGTTGATCAGATCTCGCATGGCTTCTGGATTGGAATGTTTGTATTTCTCTACCCACTCAGCAGCTACTGCATCCAACGTCTTTCTGCTCGTAAAGACCTCGGCTATAAAAAGCAATCATGCCAGTTAGCTATGCGCGTGAAGTTGAAGGCATGGCCCCTTTTCGCAGCCAATTATCCAGAATATCTTACCATACAAACCCCCACTCTCCTCTGCAGCACCAGCCTTTCTCGCGCGAGGCTTCCTCGGCTTCGGCGTAGGTCCATTGACGGCACTCCCAATCGGTTTCTTCTTCCCAACAACAACAGTCGTAGTCTTCTTAACCTTCTTCGCCGCTGGAGGCTTCCCCGGTGTCTTCACCGTCTTCTTCCCCACAGCAGCCTTGCGTTTCCTCTCCTTAATCTCCTCCGGATCAGCCTCCCCCTCCTCCCCACTACTCTCGTCATCCTCACTGTCCTCCTCCCCCTCCTCGCCACCCGACGCGTCACTCTCCTCCTCCCTAACCTCCGCGCGTTTCCTCTTTGCACTCATCGTTACCCCTTGCTCCGCCCCAAACAGCTGCGGCTTCCTTCCCACACGTGCAGACTTCCGTCGACTCGTCGCGTTCCCCTCCTCCACCAACGCGGCCTTAGCGGGCGCGTAGCCATTCGCCGCAACATTAGCGCGCGGCGTCGCAGCATTGTCGTCCGAGAGATCCATACTCGCGAGGCGGGCGGGCATTAGGTCATTGAGTCTCGACCACTCGGAGTATGCGATGTGATGCGATGGTTGGGGCTGACGGTGGTGGTGGTGGTGGGTTGGCGATGCGTGGGCGTTTGGAGGACTTTTTGTTGGCGTGATTGGGGGTTGTTGTTGATGCGGAACCGGGGAAGGACGTGTAAATTTGTCCGTGTAGATTAGGTAGGGAAGCTTAGCCGAATCGGGGGAATCGAACTTGTGAGTTGAGCAAGGGAGGCCCGAACACGGTGCAGACGCGATGGGTCAGAGGATAAACCGTTCTATGACGGGTTTAGTGGTGCATGAATGGGGGGGATTGCGGGTTTGGGGATCCTGGCGCTGCGCGAGAAGCTCGTGTTTCAAGGCAGAGGGCGGCGCGAGGTGATTCAATGGGAAGGAACTTGGGCGCCGCTTGTCAGATCGGATGTCTATCACGTGACAGTATATACGACGAGCTACTGAGCTCACTGTCACAAAAATACAGCACAAATCCCATTCATGCGCGCATGCTCAATTCACGACCACTAGGGCTCCAAACCGCCGGTGGAAGGTCGGAGACTAAAGGCGCTATGCATTGCTAGAGCTGTAAGGCCATATCACTCCCCAGAATCTTTCCACCAACTAACACCAAGCTCCAGAACTCTACCATACTCACTATCCTCTCTAACCCTCCGACAACCCACAACACTACAATGCCCATCTCCTCTCCCTGGGGCCCCGCCCTACTAGCAGGCCACGGCCGCATCCTCACCTCCATCCATCCCTCCTCCCGTCCCCACCTCGACACTCTCTCCTCCACCTACCCACTCAAACTCCTCTCTCCCGACCCAACACCAACATCCGTCTCTACCCTCGTCTTCCTCCTCACCTATGGCGGGGGTCTGGTCTCGGGGGATACTACCCACCTCACTGCCCGATGCCTACCTGGGTCGAGGTTAGCGATGGTCACCCAGGGCTCAACTAAGATATTTAAGGCTAGTGGGCCGGGTGTTGTGACGAGGCAGGAGATGAATGTGGAAATAGGACCAAGGGCGGCGGTGTGTCTTTTACCGGACCCGGTACAGCCCTTCGCGGGGTCGCTGTACGAGCAGAAACAAGTCTTCCACATTGACCCGTGGAGCTCGAGTCTTCTAGTCCTAGACTGGGTGTCGGAGGGACGGACGGCGAGGGGTGAGGTATGGGGGTTGACGGGGTGGAGGGGAGGGAATGAGGTCTGGAGCCTTGAGGAGAACGTAGATAAGAAAGGGAAAGAGAAGAGAAGGTTATTGTTAAGGGATAATGTTATCCTTGAAGGAGACCACGGGGTGGCAGAGAGGTTTGGTGGGGATTTGGAAAGCCAGATGGACCAATTGGGTGTGTTTGGGACGGTGATAGTAAGGGGGCCGCTGTTTAAGGAACTCGCTGCCTTTCTTGTCAAAGAATTCGAGGCCTTGGCACGGATAGGAGGGAGGAACTGGGACAACGTTGTTAAGGAAAAGCTGTCTGCAGAGGAAGAAAGGCGGAAGAAAAGGCAGGCGAAAGAAAAGGAGGATGGTGTTATCTGGACGGCCGCGTGTGTGAGGGGCTTTGTGGTGGTTAAAATTGGAGCGAGGACTGTTGAGGGGGTGAGACATTGGCTACAAGAAATGATTGGAGGAGAAGAGGGAGGAGTGGAGAAGAATTTCGGGGAAGGAGCTCTGCTGTGCTTGCGCTAGATTTGCTCATTGTCTCCATCCTGGCGCTATGGCGATTATCATAAAGAGATTTTGTGGGATATATAGATGATTTCCATTGCAACATATCCAATGAACGGACAGTATCGTCCCAAGATATATATAGAGGACACTACCCCTGTCCAAAGGCGAAACGCCAGACCCTCGATATCTATAAAGTACGTGACTCAATGAGATGCTTAACCATAACAGTGACTGAGAATAGAACCGTTCTGTTGCTCTGCCGTCCACAACTCCAAATGAATACTCCGAAAATAAGGAAAGCCAATCTACTCCAAATCCAACGGGCATCACCAATCCCTCGCCGCCCTCAAATGGTCGACGTTTATGATGTCGGCGCCCTCAGCCCACAGCACATGCCAGATATGGTTCCTCCTCCACGCTGGCCAACTTGGCACGTCCCAGTATCTCGCTTTCAGTCCGCGTTGGTGAGCACCACGGACTTGTGCTCGGATGATAAGCCTTTGTTCTGGGGATAGGCGCCCGCGCCATCCTGCCCGGCCGACGGCATCATTGAAAGATGTACTCGCGTAGTACGAGTTCAGCGAGTTGTATTCCACAGGATCGGTCACGACTATGCTTCCGCGACGACTGTAACGGCTGTTCTTTCTGGAAACCAACTTCTCGTCTTTACTCCAGTCCCGGGCATTGGATTTTCTTCCTTCCACCAACTTGCGTCTCTTTCCAATCACAGCCACGTCGGGTTCATCGCCTAGAGGCAGCCAATTGTTTGCATCTTCCGGCGACAACTCTTCCTTCATCTGGTCTAACGGAGCATCGAAAAAATAGTCGCGGTAGGTCTGGTTTGCTCTAAGCAAGTCGAACGGCGTATTGCCAGTGCCAACAACTGTAACCGGCCCAGGAATAACGGAAGTGCCGTCATAGTATGTCAACCAGCCGCGTTCCCGCAGTGGCTCGAGATGAGCGACAACGTGCGGCCACGTCTCTGGTCCATTTGTCTTAATGTCGATTAGAAGGATGAGGGTCTGTCCTGGGTCGACGTCGAAAACACCGTTTCTGGTATTATTTGCGAATTCGGTCGCTGGATTTTGTCTCTTCAGTATGTCGACAAGCGGGTCAATGTATAGACTTTTCAATGTGCGGTTTCTAGTCAAAGCCGACGTATCATGTCCGACCAAGAGCTCGTCACCCCTAAGCCAAACGTCGCCTTCAACAGAGATGCATCCTGCACGAAGGGCAGAGTAGAGCGGAACTTGTCGCCAGTAGTCGTTGTGTGAATGGCACGAGATTGGGTGAATATCGCGAGTGAACGAAGTCGGGTACCACGAAAGACCGTCGCCTTCCTTCCCGGGTTTACCCCAATCCGCAATGACTCGTTGAATATCATGGGCCCAGACAACATTGGCCAAGCTAACCATGAGCTGGACGAGCACAAATAGTCCACTGATATTGGCCATGTCAGCTAACATTTCTTTACCAGTCGTCTCATCGTTAGATGCTCGAGGTACGCGAGAAGAAGAGAAAACCCACAGAATTAAAAAGCCAACAAAAGCACTTATGCCACACCATTGCACAAACCCCTGAACAAAGCCTCCACTTCTCTCTTTTCGTACAACCACCACTGCTGAATGTAATGCATTAATCTCGTGTTTCCGCCTATCCCGTGCAATTATGCTCGTGAGCCACTCCCACCAACTCCGCGTCCTCCGTGGCCGACCGTAGAAATAACCGTCTTCGAGGAACGAGACATCGGCCAATGCCAGCGACGCGGCTCGACTCGTCTCAGCGTTTGCATCGCTAGCTTCATTAGGACTGCCAACGAGTAATCGCTCGGCCTCTTCTTCAGCTTCTGCCCTCAAATCCCTCGTACCGGAAATCGGCATTTTTGCTAGTCCGCTGCCGAGTCCGTCGTTCTTGGCTTCCTTGGCAGACCAGGAGCCGAAGTGGACTAATATCCAAAAGGACACCGTTGATTTGTCTGAAGCTAATGAGGGGTATCAAGCGTTGATAGAAGGATAGAAGCGATGAGTTTGCTCTGTAAGGGCGTCCCTGAGCTGAGTTCAGTATCTTGGGGCTCTTTCGGAGTTCAGTTGCGTTTCGGCGAGGTGTCCCGCCTGTGAAAGCTTATATCACGTCGCCGACCCCGGGCCTAGAGCGCGGATGTCACTGGCCTAGCCTCTATGGGTCAAAACTTCCCTAGAAAACATCCCGAGAAGCCACCAACGAAACCGACATTCTCTGGAGCATTTGATGGTGATAGATTTGTATCGTTCCGCTGAAGATGTATGCTTCCTGGCTAGAGACATATTTTCGGTCTCAAGTTATGGCTAGGGCCTCAGACTATTAATATGCGTGGATGTTCGACTTATACGAGGGACGCAATGCACACTACCTACACTTTACGTCTCACATTCTCGACAGAGGACTGGAGTCATGCCTTCATTATAGTGTTGTGTTGTAGCACAACCGCGGAGCAATTCGGGTTGGCAAAGGGTCATGTGTGCTCACAAAGTCTCACCTGGTATACAGTGAGGCATCCAGCGTATTCCGGTGTCCTTTGTTCAATCTGCGCATACTAGGCTTCAAAACGACCGTATCTTCAGCAGGCAGTATAGCATCGCGGCAAGGTAATACGAGCCTCTTGGATCACTGACGGCCTTTGAGCGATTGAGGAGTCCTTCAGTACACAATGAAGCTTCCATGAGCTTGTGTCCTCTAATCCTATGAGGCCGCCGCACAGCGCCTTGTTCAGCCATCGGCAAGATTTGAAAATTGGTGGCTACATTAAGACTCAAATAAAACGATCAGCTTCAATTATTGTTGACGTCTCCGCGAAGCCCTCTAGAACCTCGAATAAGGCAGCCTGCCCAAACTGGTCAGCAAACAATCCAGCAAAACCCGCCCTACCTAAAGTACTGAAAACTCACCACTTCCCTCTCATCGTAATAACCGCCCACCCAACGCCCTGCTCATCCACCTCCTTCTCCACCTTCGTGCTAAAGCTAATCGCGCTCATAATCCCATCCCCAAACTTCTCATTCAGTACCGCCTTATACGCATACCCATAATTCTGTACAATCTCAAACAATCTATATATGAGCGGCTCCCTTGGGGGCAAGTCGATCATATGCCCCCTATCAGGAAACCCAGAGAGTTCTTGGAGGTAATCAGTGGGAAGGCCGAGGATAGAAGATAGGTTTTGAATGTCTTCGGGAGAGGCGCGAGCTTGGCGGTAGAAGAGAGCTGCGACGGCGACTTCGTCGCGGCCTAGAGCTTTGCCTATGTCCTCGAAGGTGAGGCACTTATATGCCTTTGCGGTGAAGAGGGTTTGTGCGACTTGGGGGAGGCGGAGAAGGAGGGGTGACTGCGTCTGTTGGTGAAGAGTGTTAGATTGCCTAGCTTATCTAATTGGTGAGCTAAAGAAGAATTGAGACTTACCTCGAGTGTTGCGATGTTTTCGGGCATCTTTGAAGTTGAATTGATATTCTAAGGATGGAAGTAATGTGAAGTGGAAATGAATTGCGTTTCGTAGAGCTTGTAAATGCAGGGACGGGCGAAAGGCGTTCTCACGTCATAGAAAACCTGGTACCCCGCGCTTTATCGATAAGGCACGGACACCCCACCATGAAACAACCGTTCCAGGAAATTTTGTGAGAACTGTGGGGTAATGGCCGTGGAGATCGTCTGAACTTTCCAGGTGCTTAATTGCGGTTTCCCGCGTACAAGTCCCGAGTCCCAAGAGGTGCTACCTAGCCGGGTGCCTGAATCTCAGAAATAGTCTTTTTATTCCACTTAGGTCCCAGTTGGACGTGAGCTTCATTGTAAGCGTCTGTGATAGCCTTTAGTATTCAAGGTAGAGAGTCAAACGAGTTTGCCTTGTTACAGGAGAGGTTGTGTAATCGATATAAAATTCGCTGGAATAATAGAGCAGCGGCCCCCCGCCGACTTCCGCCCCAGAGAAGGCGACTAAATAAACCGCTCCCGTGGAGACCCATAACTCAAATTCATACACTATTCATGGCAATTCATACAGTCCTATCTGCCCTGATGCGAGCGCTTGATGGAGTCCGGTGTATGACTGAGCAATCTCGCTCCGAGTCTATTACAATCTTCTCCGAACGATATAAAGGTATAAGAACCATCTGTATGCGATATTGGCGCTCTCGGGAATTGCGTAAGCTAGGCGTCAGCACCAGTGGCACCCCTTCTCCCTTCCACGAGACGCCGATATCCCTCCACAACCCCGGACCTCAACTCAGCCAATTCCTCTCTCCGCCTCAAGCTCCCCGCCGCCTTTGGTACCCCGTCCAGTACACCGGCACCCGCTATCCTCATCTTCTGTTTTACAACCGGCAAATGCGGCGGTGCTTGAACAACATCGTTTAGCGGTCTCTTTCCCATCTCCCCTCTTTTGACAGCTAATTCCTTCCAAGGATCTTTGTCGTCGCTAATCCCAGTTTCTCCATTTCGACGGGCCCGTTTACTCCTACGTTTCTTCTTCCCACTTTTAGGCTCTAATACCAAGTCCTCAAGCTCGTCATCGTCACCCTCAGCTTCTTCCTCACGCTTAGCCTTGAGTTTAGCGTCTTCTATCCGCCACTGCTCGTACATCCTCTGCATCTTTCTCTCCTTCTTCGTCTTCTTCACTTTTACTCCAGGGACAGGATCTGCACCCTTAGGTGTCTTAGCGATCAAGAATGTAGACAGCGGCAACGCTGCATCAACGCGGGCGGAGAAAGATGTGAGACGCTCATTCGGCTGGATTGTTGGAACCGCAGGTTTGGCATTGCTTGAAGATTCCGGCTCGGAACGTTTCCGCTTCTTAGACTGTTTGGGATTCCCGTCATCGAGGCCAGAGGGCTGTTTACCTGTACGGAGGAGGTTCTGGAGCCGGATGAAGGCCTTGGGGGTGTCATCTATGGGGCCCTTGGGCTTTCGTTTTTTCTGCGGTTTTGATGTGGAATTGGATGGAGAGACATTGGCTTTCTTTATTGCTGAAAGGGGCGCTGCAATTGTGGTGGGTGGGAGCTCGAATTCAGCGCGGTCGGTCTTGCTGCGCCGGTGTTTGTGCGGCATGGTAGGGTGTGGTGGTCGTGGTGGGTTTAATAGTGTAGGAGCTGGTTGATATTCGACTGCAGGAAATAGAAAAATATATCCGTCCAAAGTGGGCGAGCTGCACGTGAGACGAAAACTTCCAACCCCACGTCGCTTCAAGAAAGCAGAACCCCCGCCAAATTTATATTTCGCGACTCACCAACCTCGCAGCAGTTCGAACCACCCCATGGACAGGTGACGACATGATTTTCTAACACATGCATACGATTGCTTCCTTTCTAAGATGGGGTTCGATGCTCTGATCAACCACCTGATTGAGGAGATTGCACTGAACGGAGAAGTTGGTATGCAGGTTTTTTCTTTTTATAGAAGGTTGTTTAGGCGGCAGTTGGAGTTCGAATCGAGGTTAGGGAGCAATTATTTTCAAAAAAATATGGAAGTGCTGCGCTATGTGAATGATATGGGCTTGGGGGTTGTGTTACTTGATATTTTTGCTGTCTGTTATATCCCCATATTTCTGGCTGTCGTTTGCGCGTGGAGTAGCTGGGATTGAACAGCTTTCGCTGGAGCTTTCTATCTTTTTATTAGACGTCTTTGGAACCACTTTTTCGTGTTCATGGATTTATAGGAATTGTGGCTGACGTGGGCTCGTTGCAGGAGCGACTATTACGGCGATATGGACCTACGTTGAGGAGTTCTATCGACAAACTCCGGGATCAAGCGTGCCATTTCCAGAGCTTACGTCTCGTGTGGCAGCGGCGGCAGCAGCAGCTCAAGTTAACGAAGGAGATGCTATCTTTGAATCACTCGAAAACCAAGCTATTATCCCCCTAAAGTCATCTAGCTCTTCTCAGCTTCCTAAAATCGATCGTCGGCTCAAAGAGAGGATCTGGGGTTGGCTAACTGCACATCCTGACATTTTAGTTGGGAGACAGAGACAAGGCAATAGATTGACTTTATGGGAGGCATATTCGTATGGGGGAAACAACGCGAAGAAAAGTGCACCTAAAAAGCAGGCTCGTGGATTCCAACCAATCAACCTAGACGAAACTCCTTCGAAGGAGATAGGAGATGAGGAGAATGGACAGCTTCGGGTATATGGTAGTGAGGGGCGCATCTGGTATGCACTGACTGGTCACGGTGTCGACTGGAGTAGAATTCCTCGACTTGAGTTTGTCTGCCTCTCAATCATTGCAAAGTATCGTGAAGATGGCATTCTTCAGGGCGACCTTGTGCGCGAATCCGGGCAGGACAAACGATCAGTCCCTCGACGGACAGACGCTTTGCACGAGAAAGGCTACATTGAAAAGAGAGCAGTCGTAGCAAGAAAGAGCAACACTAGTCGCCTCATACTCAAGAAATTCGCCCCCCAGGCCCCACAAATAGACCCGTATAATGGTGGCCATGACAACGAACGTCTAGAGACTTATGGACATAGCTCATGGTTAGGGGAGCAGATTGACCTACTCTCATACACTCAAGCGATCTTTGTCCATCTCAAGAAACAGGATGCTCTCATCTTCGATGACCTCAAACGATTAATGGCAAGTACTTTAACATATCTATTGCGAGATTCAAAGTGCTAACTATGACTATAGGGTGTATTTGGTATGAGATGGCAATCACGAGTCCTAGCGAAATTGGTTCGGAGACTCGAACTTATAGGATGCCTTCGAAGGATACGCGCCTCTACCCGATTTCACACATATGGGAGCACTGCAAAAGGAGTGAAATTTATTCGTGAACCGCAGGGCAACGAATGGCACCACATCGCACGCTGGGCGTCTGCAAGTCATTACAGTGGCCTCCTCGAATCGGAAACCTTCTTCGACGACGAGAAAGACGAAGACGAAGGAG